>PVKZ01003991.1:0-102677 GCA_004027375.1 Macroglossus sobrinus
AAAACAAGTTATAAGGAGTATCATTGGGAAAATGAACAAAATCTGCCTCTGGGCTGCGGCGACACGGTTGGATCGATGGTCAGCTGTCCCGATTTTGCGCCCCGCACAGAGGTCATGGAAGAGAATGTCCTCGTTCGTGGAAAACCTCACTGCTCGCAAGCATTTAGGTGTAACCGGCACGGTCTCAAATAGTTCGGAAAGAAAATGTGTGTGTGTCTCGAGAGAGACGGTGACACAGCCAATGTCAGCCACCGGTGTGGCTCGGGAGAGACGTGTGCAAGTTTGTTTACTACTCCTGCAACTGTTCTGTAAGTCGGCAAAAATAAAGCCGGGTTGAGATGTTAAGAGAGGTCCTTGAAGTTTCCCCATTGGAGCTGGGGACAGGAGCCTGGTGGCCGGGCTGGGAGCATCGGCCGACCTGGCCCGTCCCCACCGCCTCCATGGAGGCCTTTTTCTCAGCCCTTCACCCGATGACCTCAACACGAGTGAGTGGCGTCGGGGCAGGTGAGCCCATAGCCGTGTGAGCCATGCACCGGGAGGGTCCTGTCACCCCAGCTCAGCCCGGCCCCTCACACGGCTCAGCACAGCCCAGCCTGACTCTTTGGCCGAGTGAGAAGCAGGATGTGGCAGCCGGGCAAGGCTGGCGGCTCTCTCCTCACCAGTTCTGCGCCCGGGGACTCCCCAAGGCTGGCTCCTTCTCACCAGCGCGGGCTCCGACATGCCGCCTTCTGAGGGACGCCTTCCCCTCCCGACGACCCCATCTTGTCACCCAGCTCTTCTCTGCAGCAGGCATCCTTATCTGAAGTTATCGATTTGTTTACTTGTAGTGTGTCAACAGCACGACAGCAGGTCTCTCTGCCTGGCGTGTCCTCTGTTCTCAGCCCCTAAAACTTGGCAGGTCCTTCAGAGCTGTTGGGTGGGGGGAGGGAGGGAGGGGGGCGGGGCAGAAGCCACTGAGCCCCTCTGCGCCCCGACTTCCTCACCCGAGAGACAGCGGTGACAGCTCCTGCTGCAGGCAGTGCTGGAAGGCCATCCAGAGAGAGGCAGGAAAGTGTCCCCGGGCAGTGTCTGCCCAGGAGAGCGGGGGGAGGAAGCTGGGGCTGGCCACGTGACCTACTCAGGGCTGATGGTGGCCTCCTCGCCTTCCTGCTTGGAAATTCTGTCATTAATCTGGCCACCTGGTCATTTTTGTTTTGTCAGGGGAAGGGGTGATGGGAGGGGGTGAATTATTTTGTTGTGATTTTTTTTTAGGGGGGTGGGTTTCTTTGCGTGGGGTGGAATGTGGTTTCATCCATACTGTGAGCGGGGCACAGTGCGAGAGCCGGGGTGTCCCAGCCTCTGCCTTCCACAGCTGACACCCCAAACCTCTGTGATCACCAGCCGGCTGATGGGCCACGCGTGGGTCCAGCCCCCCGAGACACCACGCTCAGTCACGTCTCTCGTGAAGGGATTCTAAAGGGGAGCATCCAGGGGCCCCCAGCCCCCCACCCTCTCGTGCTGATCTGGGTCATCCCATCCTCATGGCAGAACGTACTAGAAAATAATCACACCTTTCATCGCTCTCACCTGCCGCCCGGTAACAGGCGACAGCGGGCGAGGTCAGCACCGCACAGGCCGGGTGACGTGTGCGTGAAAGGCTGAGGGACGGAACGAGTGAGACCCTCTGGTGGCTTAGGTTCGTTCAGCTCGTCATCGGGATTCTTCCCTGGCATGTGTGACACTCAGGAAGCCCCGGGCTGGCCCCGATCTCGGCCTCTTCCCCAGGAGAGCTGGCATGACACAGGCCTGAGGCATGCCGAGAACTCGGCAGAGGTGACATGGGATCCCGGAGGGAGCTGGGCCCATCCCCAAGCCAGCTGGGGCCCAAGGAGACCTTCTGAACCCCAAGCCCAGAGAGACAGGAAGTAGCTGAGGAGGCAGGAGACAGGCTTCAGAACCACAGCCTCTGCTCACGGCCGCCACTGCTGTGTGTGTGTGTGGCTTACCTTGTGACATTGTTGCAAGGTCTAAACACACGCCACGCCCTTGCCCGGCATTGCAGGGAGCATACATACCACACTGGCCACCGAGCTCCCCAAATCTTGGTGACTCAGCAACTGGGGCCCTTCGTGACATTCACATTAGAAGTGATCTGGTCTGCTCCAGCCACCACCCCCGGGGGGCTGCACACGTGACAGGGGCCTCCAGCTCCAGATCTGGGTCTCTCGTCGACAAGCCACCCACCTCTCTGTGTCGCCCACACCTTGGGTGACGGGCGTGGGAAGTGCCGTGCGTTGAATGGATCCCTGACAAAGGACGAGATCGGCTTGTGACCTGGTGTCCCAAATTCCCATCCTCAAGATAAGGGTGGGCAGACGGTCGGAACTATAAATAATGCTTTCAAGAGGGGCCCATCCCAAAGCACCTCGCGGGCTTGGCAGGCGGAGGCTGCTCACGGCTCGGCTCGCGGGCTCTGGACCTTGGACTTGGAGAGCGCTAAGCCAGGAACACGGAGCCCATCGCAGCCGAGAGACGGGTCCCATCTCTCCATTTGCTGGGCAGCCACGCGGCCGCCCAGAGGCTAACTAACTTAGCTGGGGAGGAACCTCCCCAAGGCGTTGGATTCCCAGCCCCACCCCCCACCCCCACAATGAGGCTCCTGCCCCAGGCTGACCCAGAACCCGGCCAGAATCCCAGGCCTGGCTGCTTCTCTGTCATGCCCTGCAGACACGTCCGTGCCTCTCCCCTCTCCTGATTGGTGTCCCTCACCTGCTGAACTGGACGACCCTGGCAGGTGGGGACGGTGTCTTTGTCGCCATCATTCCCCAGCACAGTGTCTGAAAGCTTTGGATAAATATTTACTGAATGAATGAGCCCTGTTGACAAGGTCACAAGTCCCTCCTGCTCCCTGTCTCCTCCCCACGTCTCCCAGCCCAGCCTCAGAAAAGAGTGAAGATCCAGGGAATTCTGCTCACACGCCGGCAGTGGCCTCCTCGGGGACCGTCCCCAGGACCCTCGGGGGGGGGGGGGAGCGCTCTCTGTGGTGGGGGGGGCAGGGAGCCTTCACCCTCTCTCATTTACAAAAGCGGTCGCTTTTGTCATCACTAGCGTGAGCCGGTTTGCTCTTTTTCTCTGATAATTTTCGTCCTGAGTTTGAATTTAGGGGAGAAGCCAAAAGTGACACCAGACCCTGGATAAACACCGGTGCCTGGTACCCCCATGACCTCATAAAGACAACGACAGTCTGCTCACCGAGCCAGGCCTACGGAAGCGCCCCTACTTGCTCTCTCTCTCTCTCTGCTGGTCCTCGCGATGACCCGATAACCCAACCTGAGGCCAACTGTTACTACCTCCCTCCCCCAAGGGGATGGAGAGACTCTGAGAGGTCAGGCGCCCGGCCTGGTCACAGAGCTAGTGAGTGGCCGAGCCGGGGCTGGGATCCAGGGGGCCTGGGCTCCTGACCACGATGCCACACTGCGGGAGTGTGAGCACAGCCACAGCCATCCCCTGCCATCAGAGGCCCCAGCTGTGACCCGAGATAACCCCCACCACATGAGCAGCTTCTGGGACCCCAGAGCCACCACGAGGATGGGGCTGGAAGGGGGCCTGGAGACTCCAGCCACCCCTCACGTCACAGGTAGGTGCGCTGATGCTCGGGACCCCACACTCTAGCTGGCAAAGCATCTGGGACCCCAAGAAGGGGGCCACAGCCCCTTCTGTCCGTGGCCCCCGCTTTGGGGTGTGCTCTCAAGACTGGGTGAGAGGAGTCAGCTTGATATGGGATGGGACCCACTCCAGTTCTGGTTCAGACCCAAGCCCTACCCCCACCCGGCTTGGTCCAGAACTGGCTCAGGCCTCTGGTAGCCGCTGCCTACCGCACCTGTGCCACAGACCAGGCAATAAACCCCCCACTCACGCCCGACTTTCTCTGCAGCCTTCTCCCTCCCTCCATCATGGGATCACAAGCTGGCGGGAGGACCTGGATTACCCGTCTTCACTCCACGGCTGCTCCACTTCCGTGGCTATGCCATTCATGGTCAAGCTTAGGTCACAGCCTCACGGGCTCAGCTGCCAGCTCTAAGGACCCTGCACCAGAAGCCTCGAGTGAGTCAGGCATATGCATCCTGGCCTGTCCCGCAGCCCAGGTAGACCTGTTACACGCTCTTGACAGCACCGAACACGTATCCTTCACGGCGCTTATCAAGATTGTGAATGTAGGGGTGTGTGGCCTTTTTGTTACTGTCTCCTCTCCCCAGCTTCCAGCTCCACGAGGTCAGAAGCCCGATCTGTTTTATGTATAAAAATACCCCTAACTCTGAGCAGCGGGCTTGCCAGCATCAGAGAAGGTGCCCAGGAAATCTTTGCTGGATGAATAGGTAGGAGGATGGATGGATGGATGGATGGGTGGGTGGAGAGATGGATGGATAATGGATGGATGATGGAAAGACAGATGGTTAGATGGATAGATGGATGATGGATGGATGGATAGAGGGATGGATGGATGGATGATGGATAGATGGATGAATGGATGGGTGGATAGATGGATGGATAGATGGATGGAGGGATGGATGGATGATGGATAGATGGATGGAGGGATGGATGGATGATGGATAGATGGATGAATGGATGGGTGGGTAGGTGAGTGAAGAGATGGATGATGGATGGATGGATGGATGGATGGATGGCTGGCTGGCTGGCTGGCTGGCTGGCTGGATGAGTGGAGAGATGAATGGATGATGGATGGATGATGGAAAGACGGATGGTTAGATGGATAGATGGATGATGGATGGATGGATGGATAAATGGATGGTTGGATGGATAGATAGATGGATAGAGGAATGGATGGGTGGATGGATGAGTGGAGAGATGGATGATGGATGGATGGATGGATGGATGGATGGATGACGGATGAGTGGATTGACAGATGATGGGTGGATGGATGGGTACTGAGAGAATGAGTGGATATTTTTCTAGGATGCCAGATTACCAGGAAGACATCTGAAGCTGAGTGACGTCCCATCAGCAGGACAGCGAGTCTGAGAGGGCCTGGGGTGGCTGCGCCAATGTTCCTCCTACTTCCTCCCCTATCTGCAGCCTCCCTGGCCACCACCCTGGGGGCCTCCTGCAGAAAGTGTCCCCGAAGGCTGTCCCCTGTACCCAGCAGCCCCTCCGGTTAATGTCAACCTCACGTGCTTGGTGACTCACAGTACAGTTGACCTTTGAACAGCCTGGGGGTTAGGGGCACCGACCCTCCACAGAATCAAACATCTGTGTCTAGGGTCTGACTCCCAAAACCTCACACTGCCTCTGGTTAAAAGTGTGGGCGACTGGCTCTGGGACCCTCCCACGTACCAGCACCCGCAGACGCCCCCGTCCTCTGAGTGAGATGTGGCACCGATCCACACACGTGGCCGGCCTCTGCGTCCGCGGCTCCCAGCGGCGAGCAGAAAACAGCTCAGGCATTTATTGACAGTAACCCGCGGATAAGTGGACCCGTGCCCTTCAAACCCGTGTCGTCCCCGGGTGGGCTGTACTCTCTCTCTCCTGCTCATTCGGCTTCCGCCCCCTTCCCGCCTCGCCGCTGCTCTGAGGAAGGTCCGTGGAATCCCCCCGTGACTGTGGGCAGAGCGGATGAGCGGGCCGGCAGCGTGGCCAGGACACTCCCGAGAGCACCATCCCATCCGGGCTTGGAGCCTCGTTTTCTCTTGGGAACCCCCAAGAAGGAGAGGAGGTGGATGCGGGAGAGAGGGGGGACAGTCTATTCCTGGGGACACCAGCTTCCTCCTGCTGCCACCTCCACGCCGATGACACGTGGGACTGCACAGACACTTTCCTCACACCCTCGGTGTGGGGTTTAGGGCACAGATGCATCGGAAGGGCCCTCGTAATTGTCACAGCAGAGAGGACCTCCGAGGACAATGACACAGACACGAAAGGCTCTCCTCTCTCCACTTTTGTCATCCGGGGACCGGCTAAGTGCCAGGCACTTCCTGTGTTACGTCACAGAGTCCTGCCACGGCCCCATTGTACAGACAAGGAACATGAGGCCTGTTGACATCCAGCCCCCGCAGACTTGGGGTGCACGCCCAGTTGTGGGCTATGCTTCTGTTTTGTCTGTTCCCCCCGGAATCCTGACGGTGGGGTCCCTAGCTGTCATTCCGGTCACGCTTCGCGGGCCAGAGCAGGAACTGGCCCCATGATTTCCAAGGGTGCAGTAAACTTAGGGCCCAGCCAAGTGCTGACTGCTCCCCTGAATCCCTTTGAGACCCAGCTTTCCCACAGCCTCTCTTTTCGTGTGGGGTCCGTCGGGGGCAGGGCAGGTGTGCCAGTGCTGGGAGGCCCAGGAGACACAGTCTCAGCAGGAGGGGTCCCCAGCCTACCCCGCCACCCCGAATCTGCCATGGGCTGTGGAAGGTTGGGCCTCAACACCCCTCCCCCAACACTTACAGAAGACAGGCTGCGTCTGTCCACAGGGCACGGGGTGAGAGAGTAGCCAGCACCTCTTCCTTGTCCTTCCCACCCCCACCCCACCCACACCCAACCTGGCCTGGAATAAGCGAGCGATTGCTCACTGCTGGGGCCTGGGGCGGGGGAGGCGCTGCAGGGGCGACAGCTCCCCGTCCTGCCCCCTCCCCAAGTTAACTGTGGGTGGGGGGAGGGGACCGCCAGGAAGCAGGGAGGGGAGGTCAGGGAGGACACGCACCCACGACGGTGGGTGCTACCTGCCTCGGCCTTCCCCCTCCCCCCGGCGCACCCCCGCCCGGAGCGAGAGCCGGGGACGGAGGGGGCGGGGCTGGGGGAAACGCCGGCCGCACCTGGGCGCTGCTGACGCGGCAGAGCGCGGTCTGCGGGCCCCAGCCCCGCGCCCGGAATCGCTGGGGCCCCCGACAGAGGTTGGGGGAGCGGCACCCGCCCCCCGGCGCGCCTGCCCGCCCCCCTGGGCCCGCGCTCGGCCAGGCGACGCTGGTGGCCGGCCATTTTCCCTCCTCGCCCCGGCGGCCGTCGCGGCGCAGCCTCGAGCGGTGGCGGAGCCCGCCGGCCACCCGGCCGAGGCCGAAGCCTGGGGCTGGGGTCCGCCCGCGAGCGCCGGCGCGGTCGCCACGTGGCCGGGGGTGGGGGGTGTCCAGAGCATCCGTCTGGTCCTGCCCTCGAGGGGGTTCTATTCGACATGGGCTGCGGGCTGGACGTGGGGGCGCAGGCACTGTCTCGGGGCCACCTGGTGAGGTGCTCGCAGAGCCTGTGCAGGACGCGCGCAGGACGGGCCGCGGGGCCCGGGCCCAACCCGCCTCTCCTGCCTGCGACCCCAGCGGGGACACTCTCTGCGACCCCACGCTGCCTCCCACGCAGCAGCCACTTGGCTCTGGGGCTCAGCGTCCCAGCTCGACTGGAAGCGCCCCCAGGGCGGCACGACGCGCGCAGGGCGAGGGCGAGGGGTGGGGGCGGCTCAGTGCCGGGTGGTCGCCGCCCGGGAGGGGAGCGTCCAACCACCGGCCTTCACGACACGCCGCGGGGAGCCGGGGTGGGCAGCCGCCCGGGGGCGGGAGTGTCCGTCTGCCGCCTGCCCTCTGGGCAAATCCATTCGTGGCAGGGGCAGCCGAGGCCGCGGCTGAGCCGCGCGCACCCCACCCTGGGAGCCGGCCGCCCGCCGCCCCGGGGAGGCTTGGGAAATGGGCGAAGTGGTCAGACTGGTTTCCGGAGCCGAGCTCGGAATCCACGCGGCCTGGCTGGCGTTGTGGGGCCACCCCAGGAAGGCTTTTTTCAGACCCTCCAAGGCGACTCCGTGGGGTAGGGGGTAGGGGGGGACAGCAGGCGTCCCTTGGGGGGAACCCAGTTTTCAGCAGACAGGCCGCTCCCCACCGCCCTGGTACCCTGCGCCCCCCAACCCCGACCGGCCGCTGGACAGGGGTCCTTGGAGAAGTGACTCCCGACTCTGGCTACAGGGAGCCTGGGCTTTGGTCTCCGTTTGAAGGGAATAAGGGGCGGGGGGCGTGCGTGAGGATGAGGGGAGTCCGCTCTGCCGCCAACCTTCCCAATGACCTTGATGAGCCACTCGGCCTCAGTTTCCTCATCTGCCACTGTCCCTTCCATTCTGTCGCTCCGAGGAGTCCAGGTGGACCGGGGCGGGGACTCCCTCGGGGTCTGTGGAAGGGGAAAGGTGCCCGCCGGAGCCGGTGACCATGTGCTCCCCGGGGGGGGGGGCGCTGAGCGGTCCCGAAGAAACCCGACCTGCTGTTGGGGACCCTGGGCGCTCCGCCCCCACCCCCGGGCGCTGGGGACTCGGGACTGGAAAGCGCAGGAGTCTTCAGGAAGCGAATTCCCAGCGACTGGGGTGGCGCTTGATGGCAGAGGCTGGCGGGCACCAGCCAGGTTCTCCAGGGGTCTGTGGGCTGAGGAAGGGGTGCCTCCCCCTCCCCCACACACCCCACGAACTCCTAGGCCTGACGTCCTGTGAAGGAGCGTCGAAGGAAGGGGCCGAGCCAGCTGGGGGACGGGGGTGACAGCACTGCCATTCCAGAAAATGGAGTGCCGAGTTTCCCGTTTTCGGCAGCCGCCGGGCAGCTAGGGGGGCTCTTGAGAGCCGCCCACGCTGTGGTCTTGAGGTTCTTCCGTGGAAAATCGGGGGCGTGAGGTGGGCGCGAGGCGGGTGGTGGGGGCTCCAGGGCTGCTGACTTCCCCCCAACACCCCCAGGCAGGAAAGATAGGGCACGCCGCGCTAAAAGAGAGCCCCGCTCTCGTCTCCGCCGCGCCCGCGGGAGACCCCCCCTTCCCGCAACCAGGGTGGGCTGCGGGGGGGCGGTGGCGCGGGTCCAGCCCAGCGACCGGCGCGGAAGGGGGGCTCCCGGCCGCCCCTCGGGGAGCTGGGCGAGTGGCCGTCGCGCACAGGGCCCCCCTTTGGGCTGGGGGGCGCACGGGCCCCCGGCAGGGGCGGGGCGAGGGCGCGGGCCCGGGGGCCCCGGGCCGCCCGGGCCAGGGGGGTCCGGGGGGGGCCCCCGCGGGCCGGGGGCGGGCTTTGTCTGCGGCGGCGCCGCTTTGGGCAGGCGCCAGCGCGGGTCCAAGATGGCGGGGAGAGGGTGGGAGCGCGGGCGCCCGCCACGCGGAGCGCCCCGCGCCGCCGGCGCGGCAGCGGGGGAGGGGCGGCGGCACCACCAACCCGCGCGCGCGCGCCCCCCCCGCCGCCCCGCTCCGGCCGCGCGCGGGCCGCCCCCGCGCCGGGGCCCCCCGCGCCGCCGCGTCCCCGCCGCCCCTGCCCGCGGCCGCCGCCGCCCCGCTCCGCACGGCCCCGGCCGCGGCCGCTGCAGAAAATGGCTGCCGAGCGGCGCCCGGCGCCTCGCCGGCCCGGGCGGGGCGGGCGCGGGCCCGCCGCCGCCCCGCGCCCGGTCCCCGCGCGCGCGCGCCCGCACACCCTCCGCCCCGCTCCCGGGACCCGCGCGGGCTCCGGGCAGCGCCGGCCGCCGCGGGGGCGAGCGGGAGGGGGAGGGGCGGCTCCCCGCGGGCGCAGCGGGGTGCAGGGTGGGAGCAGCCGGGGTGGGGGGCCGTGCCGTGAGGGCGCTCGCGGCCGGTCCCCCAGCCGGCGGAGCCCGCACCCTCGCCAGTGTGGTCGCAGCGCCCGGGTGGGAACATGCTAATGGGCTGTTGACCCCGGGGACCGCGTGCCGCCCCCACCCATGTAGGAGACTGCGCGGTCCTCACCCCGCCCCACCCGGGCATCGCAGCCGTGCTGGCCCTGCCTCACGGTCCCCCGCAGAAAAATTAAAAAAAAAAATTAAAAAGCTGTGTGCATGCCGACGACACAACGACCCGAGCTTGGCAGTCGCCGAGAGGGTCCGGGTGCGTCCTCCGGCGGCGCCATGAAGCGCAGCGGCGGCGACAGCTCGGCAGGTGCGGCGCGCCCACCCTCCTCTCCGCGCAGGGAGCCGCTCTCCGACCCCCGCCCAGCCCGGAGGCGCCCGCGGCCACCCTGGCAGCCCGGCCCGAGCGGGCACCCCTGTCTGAGTGCCAAGGGGCGCCGGGGGCTCCGGAGAGGGGCGCCCAGCAAGCGAGCTGGAGACCCGCCCGGGGCACGAGCTCCGCACAGGGCCTGCCCCCACCTCAGGGCGGGGAGGAAATTGCCTCCCGGAGCCCCAGGCCAGGGGGGCTGAGGTATCAACGAAAAGTGTGAGCAGAAGACCCGTGGGTGGGATTGGACTTCGGAGCCGGGACCAGTTGGCTAAACCGAGAGGGTCCGTAGCTCCCTCTGGTCCTGACCCGGAGCAACCCAGGCCCAGAGCGGCCGCGGCCGGGCAGAAGTGCGTCTGTAACTTTGGGGCTCTATTTTTCCCCCGTCTGCAAGTTCCTCTGTCACCCCTCCCGCCAACCGCGTTCTCGACTTTCCCGATGTCACCACCCCTGGCTGGAAAATTCAAATGTGATCAATCAGAGCAGAGCGCAGGGATCCTAACCCAGCAGGTCAGAGGAAGGGGTTTCCAGATTCGGGGCGGCTTCTGCACCCGAGGTCGAAGAGGAAGGAAGAGAGGGGCACTTTAAGGAGATGCTATGTCCCTGGGCGGGGACAAGTCGGAGGACATGGGGGCCCGCATCCCCTCTCCCCCATACTGGGTGGAGGTATCCGTGTGCCCAAACACAGAGAAACTTGGGGATGGGGATTTAACACAAACGACCAGGTTAAATGGGCGTGGGCAGGCGCGGGCGGGGATGGGCTATGGTGGGGGGAACCCGAGAGGCTGCAGCAGGGCACCCACGGATATTCCAGGGCTGGGAGAAGGCTCCGTGGTTGAGACCCCGCGCTGGGCACAGACCCGGGCACACCCTCTGCCCCGAGGGCATCCCCAGTCCCTGCACCGCAGAGAAACTGCTGTGTGCTAGGCGGAACACCGCGGCAGCGAATCTCAGCCAAGGTCAGAGGGATCCGAGCTGGCAGCGAGTTGCTGCGGCCACAGAGCTTCCTTCCGCAGAAACAGCGAGAAGGAGGCGGCCGGAGCTAACTCGATCCGGCAGGCAGCGCCCTTTCCAGTGTCGCACCCGCGTCCCCTGGCAGTGCCCGCTTCCGCTACCTTCCCTCGGGAGGGGCCAGATTGGGGAATTTGAGGTTTGAAAGGGAAGATGGGCGAGGGCGGGGTGAGGATGCCCGAGACCGAGGGGAGGTCACGCGGGTCATTGCCCCCTGCTCTCCATCCCCCAGCCCAGCCGGCCTCCTGTGCGACCCCCACCTGCGCCGTGCCGCAGGCTCAGGCTTCCCAGTAGGGGGCATAGCTCTGCGCCTCCGCAAGGCGGCGGCCCTGGAGACAAGCTCGGTCACAGGCAAAGTCCCTAGGGCGCTAGGGGAGGCATTGTCTTTGCTATCTCCTTTGGGTCCCCTGGGGACAGGAGCGGGACCCTGAGCGGGTGGCTCTGGCCGTGATGGCGTTGCTAGGAGAACAGGCGCGCTTCGGGGTGGCGACAGCCGGGGCGGGAGGGGTCAGCCGGACACCTGTGCGTGCGTGCGCGTGCGCGTGCGCGCGCGCGTGCCTCTGCGCGTGAGACAGGGGGGAACGCTCCCCACAACCGCGGTGCCTTTGCTGCCTGAGTTTGAGGTGAAGGGGATCCTCATCCCTGGAGAAGGAGTATCGTCTTCTCGTTCCGGGGGTTCCGGTCCCGCGGGTGGGCCCAGCGCTGGGCGCCCGACCCGCGTCCCGCAACCACCGCTTGGCACCCCGCCTGAATACCCACGGATGGGTCTTCCAGTGTCTTTTTCTCCCCGCACACAGGGTCCCCCCACCCCACAATTGGCAGGGTTTTTTTTTTTTAAGTGACATTTAAATGAGACATCGATTTACCATCATTATGATTGCATTCAGACATCCAGCCCGAAGGGACACCCTGGGAAACGGTAATTTGGTGGTACCTAGGGCCGTTCGTGGCTCAGCACATCCCTAGCCCCGAAAGCACATTTCTCTGGCGGCTAATTGCTCTGATTACCGAGGGGGGCGGGACTAGGATTGTTCCCAGAGCCCGGTGCGTTCACGCCGCGGCCCCGAAGGACGCTGCGGGGGCTACTGTAGCAGCGACGCGCACCGCACCCCCCCCCCGCCCCGCTCCCGCTCCCCTCCCGCATCCGGGCCTTCCCGCTCCTCCGCCGCCGCCATTCGCAGGGTTTGGGGAGGGGGTGCGTGGGGGTGCAAGTGGGAGCCTGCGCGGAGGCGGCGAGGACAGGCCGAGCGGGAGAAATGACAACGAGGCGGAGAGGGTGGAGGCGGGGGGGGGGGAGGGAGACGCCCGCGGCAAGACAACTTGGGGAGATGGTGCCGGCAAAAACGGGGGTAGCCAAGGAGGGGGTGCCGTGGCGAGAGGCGGGGACGCCAGGGGAGAAAGAAAGGGAGGGGGCGGGGAGCGGGCGGGGGAGCCTGGCCGCTTTCCACTCGTGAGAGCCGGTTGCCGAGAGACGCGCCGACCAATGAGCGCGCACCAGCTCAGCCCGGCGCCCGCCGCGTGCCCTTATATGGTGCGGCCGCTCGGCGGGCGCTCGCGCACATCGCCATATAAGGGCAGGAACCTAAATACAGGCGATACCTTGTTCTCGGCTCGCGCGGCCGCGGCCCGGGCGATCGATGCGCGCGCGGCCGAGCGGGCCGCGGCGGCGCGGCCAGGCCAGATGTAGTCGGCGCTCTTGGCAGCCCGGGCCAGCTGTGGCGCTCGGAAGGTGTCCCTCGCCGCCGCCTGGCTCCCCCTCTTACCTCCCTCTCCCCCGCCCCCGCCGTTTCCGAGGTGCAAATGCAAATGCACCGAGATTGAAATCTAATTGCTTTTGTTTAAAAATAATAATATGAGCCTTCAGTCTGAGCAAAAGCCCAGGGTCTCGAGAAACCGAACCCAACGCCCGGGGAGGTGGGGGGAGGAAAAAGCCCCTGGGCTGTGATTTGGGGGTTCGGAGGTCCCTGCAGCGGTCTCCCGAGGCCTGGCCCAGCGTGCCGTCATCTGGATCCGACCACCTCGGCGCCAGGCCTGGCCGAGGTCCCAGGCCGCGGCTCGTGGGGCGGGAGCTGCGTGTGGCCTGGGCGGCGAAGACCCACGGGCTCGGTGCCCGGGCGGGCGTGGGCAGGCCGAGGCCAGCCGGCGGCGGAGGGAGAGGTGAGAGGCGTCGCTGCCACCTCTCTCTCGCGGCTGCCACCTCTCTCTGGCCGTGGCTGTACCCGCCCTGAAGGCAGGCCGCATTCCGCCCGCAGTGAAAGGCCCGGCGGGTCCGCGGTCCAGCTACAGGACTGGGCCCACGAGAGGGGGAGGAGGGGCCCCAGGGGGTCTCTTGAAGAGGGGCGTTGGTGCACGGTGGAGCCCCACGCCACCCTGCCAGCCTCCACCACCCCGTTTCCTGCCTGTGCCCGTGATCTCGAGGTCCTGTGTGGAGCGGGCTGCCCTGCTTGCGGGCTCTCCCTGCTTCTGGGGGCTCCCTTCACCCACCAGGAGAGGGGGCTTGGCCTCCTGCGGCTGAGCTCTGGACGCGGAGTGGCCCCTGGCCGGAACGCCTGGGGCCCAGAAGGAGTCTCAGGCCGGGACCTGTGGTGTTGTCCAGCCCGCTGGGGGGCACAGCGTGGCCCACCCAGCACTCCCCACCGTGTATAGGGCCTTCTCCTCCTCCATCTGCAGGGGCGTCAGAGATTCCCAGAGGACCCCACCCCCCCACCTTCCCAGCTCACTCGCAGCCCAACGGCCCTGGAGAAACCTGTGTACCTGGGCCAGTGGCCCCCGGAGTCTGCCAGAACGTCCCCCAACGTTCTGGGGGGCCCCTGTCCCGGCGACCTGGACCGGGGCTGGGTCGCCCTTGCCTCGGCTTCCCCAGGGCCCGCGGACGCCGCGCGGAGAGCCGCTCCCCTCACAGGCGGCCATTTCCAGTAGCACGATGCCACCTATAGAAGGTACCTGGAATTAGTCGGAGCTGCTGCTGCGCCTGCAGCCGCACGGTGCGGGCTGGCGTGGACGCTGCAGGGAGGACGATGCCCTCTGCTGTCCCCACCCGCCGCTGAGGCCGGGGAGCTGGTCCGGCCGCCCAGCACTTCCTCCGGGCCTCCTGGGTCCCCCCCAACGCGGCGTTCGGTAGCTCCGTGCTCGGCATCGCTGGGGCCACGGAGGCCGCTGCCGGGACAGGAATGCACTGCACTGTTCTCACTAGAAGTCCCCGTGCTTAGCCGGAAGCTGCGGGGTTCTGCGTGCCGGCTGGGGCGTCGTGCCAGCGGCCAGCCGGCAATGGTCAACAAGGATTTCCTAAAGCGTTTGGAATCTCCATAAACCTGCCCAAACGAACCCAAAGGCGTGGAATGTGGAGACGAGACGGGCTGCTCCGAAGCTGCCTGCTCCGAGTTATCGCTTTACCGGGGGGGGGGGGGAACCGAGGTCGGGAGGAAGAAAAGGACTCGTCCAGGGCGACTCAGCAAGCCGGGCAGAGCCACGTCCGGGCTTCGCATCCCCAGTCTCCTGCTCCACGGAGTACGCAGGCTCCTCTCGGCGGCAGCCCGGGCACAGGCTTGCGCGCTAGCGTGGCTTGGTGGCTCAGGACCCCTGGAGCTGGCGCGTGGGTGCCGGTGGTGGCTGCCTGACCCCGCTGGTCCAGCGCCTGGAACTGACCACTGAGTGGGGGCAGCCAGTGGCTCTGCCAGGGCGGCTGGGGATGAGGGGATGAGGAGACAGGAGGCGGGAAAACCATCAGACTCTACCCCAGGGCTGCTGGGTTCCTGGTCTCACCAGAGTCTGAGGAGTCTGAGAGCCAGGGACCCCTCCTCCCCCCAGCACCAGGGCTCTCTTCCGCCAAACCCCACACCGCTGGGAGGACCAGCACGGGGCAAACTGGCTCCCTGCTGAACCAACCATCTGCATACTAGCCAGGGCTAGCCTGGCACTTCCTCTCAGGCCCCTTAACTCTTGAGGGACGAGGGACGGACCTAGGTCAAAAACTGTCCTGCGCTTAACTCAGTCACTGGCAAGTTACTTCACCCCTCGGAGGCTGTTCCCCATCTCCAGATGAGGTTAATGAAGCTTCCTTCTCGGGGCTGGACGGACAGAAGGGAAGGATGCTCAGGGGGCGTCCGGCACGCAGCCGGGGCGGAGCAGCCCTGCTGGGCCTGCACCCCACCCCTGCACACCCCCTCCCCGGCACCAGGCTGGGCCCCGGGCTCTGGGGTGCAGATGACCATGAACTGTCATGCGCACGGGAGCCACTGCAGAAAGAGATACTTCAAGCGCTTCCCCTTGCAGTTGGTGGGTGGGTGTGAGCTCCAGCCCACACCCTACCTTTGAGAGATTCTACCCTCTGCCCTACCCTTACTGTGCCCCAGGACCCAGCGGTCCGTCCTGAGGCTGTCCTTCCTGAGGGACACCCTGGGAATGTCCCCTCCCGAGAGAGAAGTGCTTGAACCCACAGAGAAAGCAGCACTGCCTTACTCTGGGGGACAGCCTGGGTGTGTGTGTGTGTGTGTGTGTGTGACAGAGTTGTGCTTTCCTGTGAGTGCATCACAGTGCCTGTCAGCGACAAGATGGGGAAGAACCCGCCCATCTGGCAAGGAGGGGGCTCCCTGATTTTCCAGGGAGGAGCCCGACCTTGCTGAGCAAGTACTGTGGGCGCCACCTGGGCTCCCCGAGTTGGAACAGGGGCTGGGCGGCGTTTAGAGCTACAGCTGGAGGGACACGGGGTCAGCCAACGGGCTGAGTACCGGATTGGGTGGGGTGGGATGGGGGGGAGGACGCCCTGTCTGAGGCTCCTGGTCATGTAGCCATCTCTCCCCATTTCTCTCCTCCACACGTGTGCCTGGCACACTCCCACCCTCTCCACCCTCAGACTCGCATCCCTCCGCCCGCCGTGGTGGCTGCCAGCTCACGCCTCAGCCAAGACAGGTGACAGGCGACACCCTCACCTGCTTCTGAGTGATTGGGGTGCCTTTAAAGCCCAGCTGGACCCCGCAGCACCCACCCACACACACACACACACACACACACTGTGTCCACCTTCTTCATTGCAAACAGACGCCACCAAGCGGACGGGACTGGGGCACAGTGGGGCTCAAACTTTTCTCCTGACGGGACATGGGGATTTGCTCTCAGAAGTTCCCGATTTCTGGGAGGACAGCGCACACCCCGCTGCCCCGCACTGGGGCCTGCGACAGGTCGCGGAGGTGGAAGCCCAGCACCCCCAGCACCCCCAGCACCCCCAGCCCCGGGCGCCCTCCCGGGGGGCCCGCAGCGCCTCCTCCACCAGCTGGGGCCCAGTCGTCTCCTGCTCTGGGGCACGCGAAGCCATTGCTTGGGCCCCTGCAGGCTGGATGGCGCCTCTTTCGGGAAGGGAAGCTGCCCGTGCGCCAGAGGTCCGACCCCTCCTCCTCTCAGCGTGGGGAGGGGGACCCACAGCCCCCCCAGGGCAGCTAGAAGATCCAGGGCAGGAGAACGAGGCGGGCTGAAGACCTTCTCGGGCAAACTTAGGGGCTTTGGAAGGCGGTGGGACTAGCAGTGCTCCGGGCTTTCCCTGCTGTTCCCTCTGTGTCCTCCTTACTCTCCCAAAGGGAGAAACTGAGGCCGGGACCCAGGTCTGGGACTGGGAGGCTAAGAATCCCAACTAGCCTTGTGCTTTCTAGCGAGGAAAAGACTCCGTTCGGGTATCCCAGGGGCGCCCCTTCCCCAGGGAAAAAGCTGTCATATCACTCACACCATCAGAAGAACAGGTAACCCCTCTGGGGGTGGGACCCACGGCCCCCCAGGGACCCGTGAGGAAGTCTGAAGGATGGAGGCCACAAAGGCAGCTTGAATGAACCCTGAAGGCAGAGGAAGGAGATGCAGCCAGGATTCCCCGTCCCAATCCAGCAGCCTCCACTTTCCCGAGGCGCCCCTTCCTGCACCCCAGGGTCCCTTGGCACCCTCCTCCCTTCCCGAGAAACAGCCAGTCCTTCCACGACGGGGCTCAGCCTCCGCCCTCCCGCCTGCCCATCTCATTCTGCCGGTCCCTTTTCCCGCAGCCATTCCGAATCCTGCTTCTTCCCCAAACCCTGATGTTATAAGGGGCGTAATTATTTTAAAAGAAGTGACCACAACTGTGGCTTCTTGGTGGCCAGCGGCCGTCACCTCCTCAATTAAACGTAACAACTTGCACCTTTTCGGAAGAGATGAGGAGTTCTCGTCCACAGCAGAGAGTGGCATCCTGGATGGCTCTCCCACCATTTCACTCACTCTGCACTGTTTACTGGAGGACAAGGGACACAGTGGCTTTGGAAGGGACACGGTGTACTGCCAGAGTCCCCCGGAGCCCAGAACCGGCCTGAAAGTGGCCCTCGATTGCAATTCTGCTCCAAATTTATTTACCATATTGATTTGTGGAGTTCTCCCTCCCACTCCTCTTCTTATTAAACAAAAATAAATCAAAAAGATTGTTTAATGTGTAAAAGATGTTTCCTTCACATAAAGCCCTCACCGCCACCCACACTCCCTTTATTCTGCTTTGAATCCGAGGACTTCTGCCGCCCCGGGCTGCACGGTGCCCATCGAGAGCAAGGAAGGGCTCCCTCTGACCGCCCGGAGAGTGGGGGACCCCAGCCCTGGAGAGGCGGGCCCAGACTTTCAGAGCGCGGCCCCGGCCAGACGCCTCCCTAACTCGCATGGGCCACAGGTGGACCCCCGCCCCGCCCCTGAGCCCCGCGCCACCTTCCAAGTGTGCCTGCCACACCCACAGCCCCCCTCGGCGCTGGTCCTGTTTCCAGGGCCACCGAACCCCCAATCACGGATGGAGCGATAGGTGGGGTGTCCGTGGGGGCGCCCGCAAAGGCTGAGCCCTTCACCTAACTAGCCAAAAAAAGTAGCTAAACTAGGAAAATATGAAAACACTCAGCGTGAACACCCCATTCGCAGTATCTCCTTTAAGCTCCCCGGTTCGGGTCGGGAACCCCACGCTCGGCGCCCAGGCAGCTTCTCTCGCCATAAGCCCCTGTCTTCAGGGTCCTCAGCACAAGCGGAAGACAATGAATTTCGCCTCCGATCGCCGTGGCGTGCTAGAGAAGCCACTACAATGCAAATGAGGCCGCGCGCGGCTTTCCGGACGGGTAGGTGCGTGGCCCGCCCGCCCCAGATGCGTGCGTAATGCCTCCTGGCCCACCTTCCAGGGTGCAACCGTCCCGGGAGGACGTTGCGCGGGTAAATACGGTACCGCGCTCTCTGAATTCGATTTGCTGGAGGAGGACGGGGAAGCGGGTCTGAGGCTTCCCTCTGCGCCGGGCCGGGGCTTCTCGGCTCCCCGGCGACGGTGCGCCGGCCCAAGTGGCCGTCCGCGCCCTGCCCTCGCGGGCTGAGCCACCCCGCGGCCGAGCGAGGCCGGCCGGAGAGACCCGGCTCCGGCCACGCTGGGCCGCGGGGCGCTTGCGCGGGGCGACAGAGTCGCCGCCGCCGCCGCGCGCTTTCCGGCAGCCCCGGAACGGGCGACGCGGCTTCTGGGCGTGCGCGGCGCCGGCGCGCGCGGGTGGCGGAGCCTCGACGCCCGCGCGGCCGCGTGGACGCCACGCCAGCGCCCCTCCTGGGTCCGAGGGCGCGGGCGCCGCGCGGGGCACCGCCTCGTGGGCCGTAAGGAAAGGCACGGATGGAGGTTCCACCGGAGTCCATCGGCGACAAGCATGTCGCATCCTTGGGAGCACCGTCGCGATTTCTCCGTGGAATCCCAGACGTCCGTCCTCGGGGTTCGCCACGCGCGCATCGCGGCGTTCGCCTCGCCGGCCGCGCGGAGGGCCAGCGGGTGCGCGCGCACGCGTCCGCCCCCCACCCCCCGCGACCTTCTCCGGAATGCCCCGACCCGCTGTCCCCAACTTGTGTCCCTCGGATGAGTGGGGTGGGGAGTGAGAAAGAACGTGAAGCTTCTCTGGGGTGGACAGAGCCTGCGCGGGACGTGTCTAAGGGGACGGAGAAGGCAGGGAGGCGACCGCGGCCCAGCACGCCGGCAGCCAAAGTGCCAGCCCCAGCGGAGCGTGGGTTCGAGGGAGCCCAGGGGGCCGTGTGACGTCGCTGCTAAGCACTGCCGTCCATGGGGCCAGCCGTCGGGGCGGCTCAGATCAGCAGTAGAGCACCTGGCGGCTGAGGCCAGAGGACTTCTGATAACGCCCGCGTCTCCGGAGGGTCCCCAAGGCCTGACTCCCCAGGCCACCCACTTGTCTCTCTCTGATCCGTCGGCCTCCGCACCCCACCGCTTTCCTTACCTCCCGCAGCCCCGCCCTGGCTGTGCCCAGGCCGTCGGGTCTGATAACCGCCTCCAGGGGCTACCCAGACCCTCCCGCCCTCGGAGGACCCTTTCCACTCGGCGGGACAGGCACTGGGGTGCGGCCCCTTTGTTCTCCCGGAACCAAATTTGGCAAGTATCACCGGGTGGTCTTTAGGGAGGGGATTTGGGGAGCGGGGGGGGGCGCACCCTGCGGCGCGCGTGCGCGCATGCGTGCCGCCTCCGACGCTGTAAGCGAGCTCCTGCCACGAGACACCCACAGCGCGCCCGGCTTCCACGCGGCGAGGGGCCGCCGCGGGTGCGTGTGGGCCCAGAGGCCGTCCGTGGGACGCGCCTCGTCCTGGGGTAGGCGCCGTAAGGGACGAGTCTAGACCGTGGCTGAGGGTCAGTGAGCACTCGCTTCCCTTTTCCTGGGAGCCCACCATGGGATGTAGAGACAGCTCCAGCTGACGCTGGGTTCCCCGGGGGGAAAGTCACTCCAACCAGACCCTCTGGGTCCCATCGGCCTAACGCAGAACACCGATAATAGCGACAACAGTGACAGTAATAATACTTACAGGGCATCCGCCTGTGCCTGACGGTGTAACTGTGCTTACAGGACACCTCACTGAGCCCTCCCGTCCACCCTGCGGGGTGAGCACGTTCATATTCACTTTTCAACAATTGTGGGGGCCGAAGAAGCTCAGAGTGCTGGAGTAACTGGCACAAGGGCACACAGCTATGACGTGGATGTGAACCCAGGTGGGCTGGCCCGAGAGCCCACAACTTCAACCTCTGTGCTCTGGGACGCAGGAAACACGGACTTCCGGCGGCATCCAGCCTCCAGCTGCGTGGGTGTGACTCCCGGGATTCCTCCCCCGCTGCCGCTCCAGCCTTCCCTTCCTCGTTGAGGGCCCAGAGCAGCATCTCTGCTTCACAGGACCAGGTCGCTGATTCTGGCAGTGACGCCCCAAGCTTCCTCTATGGCCGTGCCCGGGTCCTGACCTTGAATTCTCTCCTTAAGCCCTGGAAATGTCCAGAGAACCCAAAGCCCCCGCTGTAGAGTATTAGACAGACTTAACTTAGGACGCTCTAGGCAGCCCCCTGCTGTGCGCCCTTAGGCCCGTGAGTTGCCCTCCCTGAGCCCCAGGTTTGGTCCTCTATAGAATGGAGAGGATGGAACTGATCTTGTCCGGTGGCTGTGAACATTGAGGGGGACGATGCAGGCGCCAGACAGCAACTGCTCAGGGAGCGTCGCTTTGCCCCGATGCCGCTCTCTCTCCCTCCTGCGGCCGGGAAGCCAGGGCCCTGGCTTTGGTTCCTGTGACTTCAGGAGACTGAAGTTAAGGCTCAGGCGGGTTCCCGGGGAGTGACTGCGACATGGCCAGCTGCTTCTCTGCGGTGTGCTCTGCTGGTGTTCCTCTGACAAGGGCGGTCCGATTGTCTCCTGGGGAGGAGAGGTGGGGACTTCTCACTCGGGGGAACCCCTAGAAGCTGGAGCCGGGACCACAAAACTCGGCCGCCTCACCTGCGGTCACCCGCCAGCCTGCCCAGGACAGGTCTTTGAACCTCTTTGCCGGGTGCTGGGTCACCCCTGCGGCTTCCCCTACTAGTGGGTGACCAGTGCCTCGCAGGCGCCTGGCCGTGGCTTGGCGTGGGTAGGAGGACCCCAGAGGTGAGCCCTGAGCCACCCAGCCGCACGTGGAGGCCCTGGCCCCCGCGGCCACGCCCCCGAGCCACCCGCGCTCACTTCACAGCCCACCCGCTGGCGGGTGGGCGGAGGCAAACCGTCCGGTTCCACATCTGCACGCGTCTGCGGCCAAGACCAGGCAGGTCCGACTCCCGCCAAGCCGCGGAGCTGAAACGCTCCCAGGGAACGAGCCGAGGCCCGGCCTCGCCCGGGAGCTAGAGAATGCGCTGGGGCTTGCTGGTCTGGCGGGCGACCCGGGGAGCCCAGCGCCTCGCCCCGCCGCCCCTCCCTTTCCCCTCCTCGGACCCTGCCAGCCTCCGGCCTCCCTGCCCAGCGGCTGCGGACCCCGGCAGGGGTCTGAGAGGGCCCCTAGATCCTGGGAGGCCTCCCGAGGCCGGGCACGGAGCACAGGGGCTGGGCACCTACCAGGGACTGGGGCAGAGGGCTGGGGCAGAGGGCTGGGGCAGAGGGCTGGGGCTGGCTCCCGGGCGTTGGGAGCAGGTTGAGGCCCTTTGTCGGGAAAGTAAGTGGCAGGCGTGTGCCCAAATCGAGTGCAGAATCAGGCAGGAGACCCCGGGGGTTCGGGGAGCAGGTGTCCCCGAGGTGGGTCAGCGCCTGCATTTCCGGAAACAAAGAAACGGGGGGGGGGCCGCTCCTCCAGAGAAGGAGGGGTGGAAGGAGGCTGCTCAGAGAATCGCCTGCGATTTCCTTCATAAAAATGCGATCTGAGAGCATTTGATTTCCACTTTCACTCCCCCCCCCGCGCCCCCCGCCCCAACACACGCACTGTCTCCAAAGACACTCAAATTGCAGCCATATGGGGCTAAAGTAATAGGAAGCAGTTACCTTATTTACTGCAGAGGCGGCGCACGCCAACCTGCCAGCCGCGCACGCCGCGCTGTGGGATCAGCAGCAGAGAGAGGGCTGTCTGTCGTCCCTCGCAACTTTGTTTTGTCGACTCCCAGGAAGTTCAGGTGGGAAAAGCAGTGACCTCACTTTGAAGGAGAAAAGGAGCGCGCTTGGAGGAAAGAAGGGAGGTGTGAAGAACGGGGAAGGGAGGTTCCGTAGGAAAGCTGGGGAGTGGGGTTCCTCGCTCCCTTGGCTTCTAAGACAGAGGCACAGGCCCACCAGCTTCCGAGGACCCGCCTGCACTCCGCGGGAGGGGGCCGCCTCCGCCACCCCCGCGCGAGCGCCCTCTCCCGGCATCCTTCGGGACACAGCAGGGAGGCCCCAGCTCTGGGTCTCTCTGGGCTACAAACCCATGTCTCAAACTGTCACCTCTCACTTCGTCTCCCAACTGTCCGGGATTCGAGGTCGCCCAGTGAGCTGTGTTCACACTGCTCTAGAACCCCGCGCTCTCGCGGACCGCTGGCGGCGGGGGTCCCCAGCCCCCCACCCCCGCAGGCCGGGGGTGTTTTCCAGTCCGTGGGGCTGGTTTTGTCTTCTGGGTCGAGCCTGGGCTGTGGGCTGCGCAGGAATCCCCGACGTCTGCAAACTCTGACACCCCACAAGTGATCACGCTTGTTCAGAACAAGCCGTTTTCACCAGGCGTAAAAACAGGCGGGAAAATGAGGCGGAGGAGGAGCGGGAAAAAAAATTTACCGAAGACCCACCACTCCAGAGGAGGGGCCCGGGCGGGGCAGCGCCGGGCTCTCCACGTCCCCACTCCCAGCTTCTGGGGGCTTTTAGGTATAAAGAGAGAAAGAGAGGGAGGAAGGAAGGGAGGAAGGAAGAAAGGGAGAGGAAAAAAAAAAAGGAAGGAAAGAAAAGAAACACCGGGAGGGAGGAGGAGGAGAGCCAACTTTCTCAGCGTGAAACTGAAACCATCGGCCTCTGCACGCCTCGTGCGCACGCCGGGGCTGTAAAGGCACCCAACGCGCGCACACACACACGCCCGGGGACTGGGCTCCAGAAACCCTATCTGAAGGGGGACCGCCGCTCTGCGGGCGCAGGGGTGGGGGCAGGGCTGGAGGCGAAGCGGGTCTGGTCCTCGGGCCCCATCGGGGCCCGCGCCCTCCCTCGGGTCTCCGAGGTGGCCCTGGAGACGCCCGACGAGCTTGGATGGCCTGGCCGGCGCGGGGCTGGGCGGCCCGAGAGCCATCGCCCACCGCGGGGCTGCGGATTCCAAGAAGGGGGCGGGCGGGGTGTGCAGAGCGACCCGGGCCCAGGGCAGAGGGTGGGCTTGCTCTGGGCGGGGAAACCAGACACTTATAGGCGGCTGAGACTGACTTTATTTTTACTGCCCAAACTGTTGGAAAGTATTTAAGCTTAAACAGAAACAGCTGTATCGCTGGCACGGGCCAACGAAACTATTTGTTACCGGGAATGACTTTTTATGATTAAGGACGCGGGCGTCGGCGGCCTCTTGCAGGCGGCCCGCGTGGGGCGCCGGGGCGACCCGGGTGTCGCCAGCTCACTGTTCGTTAAGACAGAATGGCCAGAGAGATGAGGCTGTCTGTCCACCCAGTTTCCACCTTGGAAAGTTTGGGAGTGAGGCCGAAACTTGGAAGCCCGCGGTTCCGGGGGCGGGGGCGGGAGTGTGTGTGTGGGGGGGAGGTGGGCCCAGAGCCGCGCTGGTCCTGCGGGTTCAGGGCTGCGCCGCGCCCGCCGGCCGCCCAGCACCTAACTTTGGACGCGAAGACGGTTTTCCGCTCTGGGCTTTCCTGCTGCTTGGAGTCAGACTCCTTGGCTCGCTTTTCGCCCTCTTTTCTCTCTCTCTCTTTCTTCTTCCCTCCCTCCCTCCCCTCTCCCCGTCCCTTGCCAAGGGAACCGGCTTCCACTCAAGTTTATCATCGATATTTTAACTAAATCATGGGTTCCAAGGAGTGGGGACTGGGAGGTGCACCCTGGGCGGTAAGAGAAAGGGGTCTGGCAGCGCTGGGCCCGGACTTGGGCCGCTGTCCCCTCGGCCGCCCCAGCCACCCGTCACCACGAGCCGGACCAAGAACTCCGTGCGCACGCGAGGCAGCCTCGGCTCGGCCTTGGCCCCCTTCCCTGGACCCCGCCATCTTCGCTCGTGAGCCCCTCTCCCTCAACCCACACGGAACCCCGCGACACCCCCGCCTCTGCCCGCTCCGCGTTTTCTCGCCGAGTGTCGGCCGCGCACGTCGGGAAGAGCCGTGGACAGGAGGAAGTGCGTGGCTCAAACCCCGCAGGTCACCCGGGCTCCGGGGAAGCGGGGCGTACTCCCGGCCGTGCGCCCCAATCCCAGCCCAGCTCCACGTTCTGCCTTGGTTGTGGTCCACGGCCTCCCCACACACACCCCGGCACGGAGCAAGGGGACGGCCTGGGCCGGCGTCGCTCGGGTCAGGGCCTGGCGGGGACGAGCAGCGCGGGCTGCAGGCGGGGGCAGGTGGCTGCGGGCGTCGGGGAAGGGTCGGAAGCAGGAAGGAGCGCGATGCCCCCCGCGGGGTCTCGGGGCGCGGGGGAGCTCGGGCAGGAACGGCGGGGTCCCCACTGGACCTGCATTCGGCTTCCGAGCTAAGGGAGAGCGCTCGAGCCCAGCCCGGCTCACTGGGCCCGGAGGGTGGCCGAGGGCAGGGCTGCGCGACAGGAGACGGAGACACACAGGCACATTGATTTGTTAGCAGGATGGGGCTGGCGGCGGCGGCGGCGGGGGAGGCCGTTGCTATGGAGACCGAGGGTCGGATGTGCAGCTCCGGGGGAGGGGGCCGGGATGGGGAGCGGGCGAGGGGCGCGTCGCCGGCTCCCGGGGTTCGGGCGCGGCCCGCGGCGCCCCAGCACCTGTGCATTGTGCATTGTGCGGCGCGGGAGGCGGGGGGAGGGGCGGGCTCGAGTCTGGGCAGTGGGGGTGGGGCGGGCCGGGGGTCTGCCGAGGGGGTGGGGCCTGGCTGACACCGCCGCAGGGGTCCCAGCGAGAGCTGCGAGGGACGCTGAGCCCTGAAGGGACGACTCGGCGGCGGGGGAGGGAGCCCAGGCGAGGACACAGGGCTGACGGCCCCCCCTCGCCGGCACCGCAGACTGACAGCGGCCGGGCCGCCCTCTCTGCGACGTCACTTCCTGCGGCGGCCCCACCCCCTCGCGCTCCGTCTCCGGAGCCGCCTGAGACTCCGCCCCCTGGCGATCGGAACGCGGGTCACGTAGCAACGCGGGGGAGAAAGGGAGAGGGGCGTGGCCCGGGGCTCGCCCAATCAGCGCGCGGGGAGCAGGCCCTGTCCGCTAGGCTTTAGCAACGTCGTTAGCAACACGTGGGGCGGGAGGAAGCGCCGGGCGGGAGCGGAGGAGGGAGCAGCGAGCTGGAGGGGGGCGGGGAGGGAGCGAGCGCGCGGGAGGGGGAGGAGAACTGACGTCAGCGGGAGAGTATTATGGTCTGTCGTGCGCTGGCTGCTGCTTTTCTGCTCCTGGAAGCGGCCAAGGGGGGAAGCGGCGAGTCAACATGGAGCTTTCAGCGGTGGGGGAGCGGGTGTTCGCGGCCGAGGCCCTCCTGAAACGGCGCATACGGAAAGTAGGTGCCCCGGGGCCTTGGGCCGAGGCCGGCCGAGCCCTCCCCTCCCCTCCCGGCCAGGGTCCCCTCCCCTTGCTGCAGCCCAGCTTCCCTTCCCCCAGGTCCCAGAAGCGGCCGCGGCCGTGGCGGCGGCGGCGGCGGCTCTGAGCCCAAGCGCTTTCCTTAGACTTGCAGCGATGCACAGATTGCATGGGTGGGGGGCGGGGTGGGGGATGAATGCCGGTGCATGCACTTTGTGCAGCGTTTCATGCAGGGGGCGATGCAGTGGGCGCGTGCCTTTCGCGATGGGATTTCGCGCATTCATTTGGTGCATGCATTATTATTATTTTTTTTTGCATGTATTTCTTGTGTTCTCGGCATGCATTTCTCCCCGTGCACACACATTTCCCCCTTTGCATCCGCAGGGACGTATGGAATACCTCGTGAAATGGAAGGGCTGGTCGCAGAAGTAAGTAGGTTCGATGCAGTTCTCCACCCGACTGTTATGTGGGAGGTTCTTTCTTTCTTCCTCTTTTTTCCTTTACGTTGAAATAAACACAATGCACCAAGAAAAGTTGCAGGCACCCCACCCCCCCCTCACGCCGCTCTGTCCCTGTTCCCGGGACTGACGCCCACTTCGTCCCGATTCCCTCTAGGTACAGCACGTGGGAACCCGAAGAAAACATCCTCGATGCCCGCCTGCTTGCAGCCTTTGAGGAAAGGTACAGGCCCTTCCAGGTCTCAGCTTCTCCCTTGGGACCACGGTGGGTGGCTTCTCTCTGGCCTGGATTGGGATCCCATCATATTCCTTCACTCACCACCCCCTTTTTTTTCCCTCCCTCTTTTCTCTAGGGAACGAGAGATGGAGCTCTATGGCCCCAAAAAGCGTGGTCCCAAACCCAAAACCTTCCTCCTCAAGGTAGGATGGCATTGTCCAATGTTGTGTCCGTGTGTGGGAAGGGGGCCCTGAGAGCTTGTAAACCCATGGGGGGGTCCACACACTTTGCCCATCTGTAACCCAGGAGGGAGTCCCCAGACATGCCCTCGCCAGGTCAATGGCAGTGCCGAGGGGTGTCCTGGGGAGAGAGCCTTAACCTCTCCGGCATGTCTGTGCCCACGGCCATCCCAAATAGACATGTAGTCAAATGCAAAGAAGTGTGTTCGCAGCAAATGGCTATTCCAGACCCATCCTCTGTCCCTTCCGCCAGATTGCTGCCTGTGAGCCCCGCCCCCGCCTGTGGAAATTCTGAGGCCTGAGAGGGAGGCCGGGCCTGGAAGACGGGTCCTGGAGGGGGCTGGGGTGGGCAGGGGCCTTCTCCACTCTTGATGCCACCTTCTCGCCTGCAGGCTCAGGCCAAGGCCAAGGCCAAAACATACGAGTTCCGAAGTGACTCTGCGCGTGGCATCCGGATCCCTTATCCTGGCCGCTCTCCCCAGGACTTGGCGTCCACATCCCGGGCCCGCGAGGGCCTTCGGAACATGGGTCTGTCCCCACCCGGGAGCAGCAGCAGCACCAGCAGCACCTGCCGCGTGGAGCCCCCTCGGGACCGAGACAGGGACCGGGAGCGAGAGAGGGACCGGGAGCGAGAACGGGGTGCCAGCCGCGTGGATGACAAGCCCAGCTCTCCAGGCGACAGCTCCAAGAAGCGAGGCCCCAAGCCGCGGAAGGAGCTGCTGGACCCCTCGCAGAGGCCCTTGGGAGACCCCGGCGATGGCCTGGGAGATTACCTCCAGAACAGGAAGCTGGAGGACGCCTCTTCCGGGGCAGGGAAGTTCCCAGCAGGCCACAGCGTGATCCAGCTGGCTCGGAGGCAGGACTCGGACCTGGCCCAGTGTGGCGTGGCCAGCCCCAGCCCAGCTGAAGCCACAGGCAAGCTGGCTGTGGACACCTTTCCTGCCAGGGTCATAAAGCACAGGGCCGCTTTCCTGGAGGCCAAAGGCCAAGGTGCCCTGGACCCTGGTGGCCCCCGGGTCCGGCATGGCTCAGGCACCCCCGGCTCTGTGGGAGGCCTGTATCGGGACATGGGGGCTCAAGGGGGAAGGCCCTCCCTCATCGCCAGGATCCCAGTGGCCAGAATCTTGGGGGACCCGGAGGAAGAGTCCTGGAGCCCTTCTTTGACCAACCTGGAGAAGGTGGTGGTCACCGACGTGACCTCAAACTTTTTGACCGTCACCATTAAGGAAAGTAACACGGACCAAGGCTTTTTTAAAGAGAAAAGATGAGTTGCTGGGTGGGTGACCCCAGGACAAGAGCAGGAGAGAGCGAGCGCAGACCTGGCAGAGTGCTTTTTATTTCTGGGCGGGAGGTGGCCCTCTGGCTGGTCCCTCCCTCATGTCACACAGCCAGCCAGCCCCTTCATTCCTCCTCCCCTCCCCCCTCCTCAGTTTTGGTTGGAAGATGATCTCTAGAGTTATATTTTCTATTAGATGTAAATATCTTATTTAAGAAAAAAGAATATCTAAATATATATATTTCAACTCTTGAAGTTGTTTTATTTAACAAGGAGAGAGAGAGAGAGAGAGAGAGACTGTGTTTTAGTTGGGGCAGACAGGCTGAGTCGGGGCAGGAGGGGCCCCCTCAGCCACCCAGGGCACTAGGGAGGCTGGGGACCCGGGGACCGGGCCTCCCATAGTGTCTGGAGGGACTCAGCTGGCCCACCTCACCCCTCCTCCCTTTTCCCACAGCTCCAGGCAGAGACCCCCTGGAACTAAAGCAGGACCCGGATTTTTTTCTCTCTTCCCATTGGCCGGCCAGGCCAGCCAAAGGTTGGCTCCCCAATCAGGAAAAAAGGGGGTGGGGTGGAGTCAGTCTGGTTTTTTTTTTTTCCCTAATTTTTTTTTTTTTTTGAAGAAGTCCTAGGGGAAAAAAGTATTAACTTGAATCACTTTTTTGTGTGTGACGTGGAAGGTAACAAGTCGCGGTGGGTGGGGAGTAGCAGACACCCCCCCTCCCCAGGACCACACCAGGAAATGCACTTTACGGGAGGCGTGCGTGTGTGACACACGCAGATCAGATCGTGTGTGTGTATCACGCGGCCAGAATCTCCCGGTTTCCCTCGATTCCTTTCCTTAACTCCGCCGAAAGAAAAGAAATCCAGCGAATCTGTTTACATTCCCGAGATGCCAGGATAAATTGGGAGGATTGCATGTCGGTGCCCAGAGCCGGAGACAGTTGTCTTACAAGAAACGTGTCTGGGGGTGGACCTTGCCTTGCGCGTGCTCTAGCTTCGCCAGAAGACACGGTGGCCCCCACCTCCCAGGAAGCGTTGGACTCGCCCCCCTCGATGGCGGAGGGCGGGCCGCCCGCTCGCGGATGGATGGATGGATGGATGGATGGATGGACGCACGGCCAGACAGGCCCACCCTGCGGACACACGGAGGGAGGCGCGGCGACCCGAGCGGCTGGGCGCCGGGGCTTCGCACCCAGGCCCAGGCCCGGGCCGCGCGGCCTGGCTGCGAGCGCGGCGGAGGGTCTGGGCCCTGGGCTGGGGTGCCCCGCAGGGCGAGGGGCGAGGCGCAGCCCGGCGAGGTTTTCCTCCAAGAACGCGCCTCCGAAGTTTTGCTTTTTCCTTCCCCCCTTTTTTAAGAGCAAAAGCTATAATTTATAGGTCTTTTCGATGCGCCCGAGTGTTCTCTGTTTGAACTCGACATTCAAACTCCGCCAAAGGGGGAGGGAGGCCTGGGAGCCAGAAAGTGGCCGGCCCCGGCGGCGGCGGCAGGGGAGGCGGCCGTGCGCGCCGGCGGGTCCCTGGATGCCCCCACCCTGCCCGGCGCGTGACCACGCTGCGCTCCAAGGACGCAGAACGCGAGCCCCTCTTTTGATTCAAAAGCACAAATCTGCAGTCCCCCCCTGTCACTTCAAGGACTGATCCTGCGGCCTCCCCGCCCTCCCCCGTCCTTAAAGGGCCAGCGGAGGGCCAGCTTTCCCCATTCCCCGTCCAGGGAGGGACGTGGGGACCTTGCGCGCTGGAGGAAGCACAGACCCCAGGCCCGCGACGGAGGGGGAAGCCACGGACGAGGCAGGGGGGAGCTTCTCTATGGGGGCTCGGCGGCGGGGGGGGGGGAACCCCAGCCTCGTCCTCCGCACTCCCCCGACTCCCATCTCCCGCTTCTCAGCCTCTCTCTCTCCTCCGGACTTTCTTGCCTTTACAGAGGGGGTGAAAAAGAGGCAAACGAAGTGCTCCGGGAGTTTGGTTTTGAATATTAAATCGCGCCTATAAAGAGAAGCCCCTGGAGCGGGGATTTTTATCTGTTCACCTTTGTAAACCTGGTATTTTAGACTTTGTATAAAGAAGCCCCGTTGACTGAGTGTATCTATTGAAACGTCGACGCTATTTTCAGAGGAAACTTCACTGAAGGGACCCGATCGGGAGTGGACGGTAACGCGGGGGACGCGTGTCTGCACCTGGCTGCCGTGTGCCCCTCGGTCCCTCCCTGGGCCAGCCTGGTTCTGCCTCCACGGCCCCTCCGTCCCGCCGTCCGTCTGTGGCCCTGTGTCTTCTTCCCTCGCTCTTGCGATGCTGACCTGGGGGGTGGGGGTGGGCAGGGACGGGGCTGCGGGGCAGGGCGTCTGTACCTGCGCCCACGTGCGCGTGTGGGGTTTATTTAATTCTGAGATTTGTACAAATCTTGACTCGATCTCCACCTCAGCTCAAGAGCGAAGCTTCTTCGGTACCTATCTTCCGCGGTCGTGAATGTCTGTATCCAATACTGCTTTTTACGTGTTTAAATATATACTTTGTAAATAGAGACGGGTCTCGGTTTTATTCCTTCTTTTTTTTTTTCTCCCCCTCTGGAGCGGAGGCAGAGGCACCCCAGGAGGAGAGGACCCTTCCCTCCTCTCTCATTACCCACCCATCCCCCACTCTCGGGGCCATAGCCTGGGACGCTCGCGCACCCAAAGGTCCTTCCCCAAGCAGAGGGACTCCCACTAGGAGGAGAGAGAGCTGGGCTTGGAGGGGAGCAGAGTCTGACCTTCCCTACCTCCCCGAGGGAGGTCCTGGCTTACCTCAGCGACTCACTGCACTTCTCTAGGACCCGGCAGAACTCGGGGGACCCCGGGGAGGATGGGTGCGACTTCTGCGCTCTCCTTTCTTCTGGTGGGTCTCCCCCAAGTGCGCCCCATCCCTAGGCCCAACATTGTTGGTACCTGAGGCTCAGGGCCTCACAGCGGGGCTCGCAGGGTGTTCCCGCCTGCTCCCCAGTACTGTCACGGGACCAGCCCCCCCAGGCCCACCCAGGCTCGCCAGCGCTCCCCGAAATGCAGCGCCTCGCGCCTATTGATTGAGGAATTGAATTCGCGGGTATTGCTAGGCAACTGGCTGCTCCGAGCCGGCGCAGAGCAAGCTGATGTGATTAGTGAACCCAGAGCCGCCGCACAGCGCAGCCCCGCGCCCCCATCCCCGCCAACCCCCACAGCCTCTCCGTGCCCGCTCTACTTGGGAGGCAGACCCTCCAATTCTGGGCGAAGCATGGTCTGGGGGTGGGGACGGGGGTTCTGGGTCCTTCCCGGCTGGAAGCTTTGCAGCAGTGGGGGCGGGGGCGTGAAGCCAGCACAGGAGAGCCGCCCTCGGAGAACCCCCAAAGTCGCCAGCGCATTGAACCCGGTTCAAGCCCCACGCCCCTCGCAGAGGTCGCCCCGCGGAGAAGCCCGGATGTAGGCGCACTGGCAGAGTCCGAAGGGGGGACACGGGCACGCGTCCTCGCGCGCACCTCCAGCCCGTGGCCAACGAGTCACGACGCCGCCCTGGGCAGAGCTCTCCCGCCACCTCCCCCCGGTTCTGTGCCCCGCGTGGGGGGACCCGGGCGGGGCGGGGCAGCCCGGGCTGCGGGGCGCGGAGCGTGGAGTGCCCTTCGGACGTGAGGGGCTTGCGCTCGCTGCGGGGCACGTCAGCGCGCGGGGTGGAGAGTGCGGTGGCCTGGCGAGGCTGTCAGCCTCCCCGCCACCGCCCTGCGGATCGGCCGGGACCCCTCGCGTGTCGGCTCGGAGGTGCTGGGGCGGCGCAGTGGGCGGGCGCTCAGGGAGACGGACGGGCGCCAGCTCTGCCCCCTTGTCCCCGGTTGGCTGGCCACCACCAAGGAGTTCCGTCCGCAGGTTTCCATCCCCTGGGCAGAGTCTCCGGGACAGGGACCAGGTGTGGGGGCCTCGGCCGCAGTGCCGCCTCCCGCTGGAGCGGGTCCCCTGCGTCCCGAGGGCAGGGACGGCTCGCGCGGCCGCCGCCGGCGGAACTGGAACGTCTGAGGCTCTCCCGAGAGCGTCGCGTCGGGTCCCTCTTTCTGCTCCTCTGATGCGCACAGCGCCCCGACCCCAGCGGAGGCCCCGACGGCGGACGGTCCCGCCCAGCGCTTTGGGGGCTGGTACCCGGACTTCTCGTCCCCGAAAAGTCGTCCGGGCCCAGAGGAGGCCTGGGACCCGGCGGCAGTGGGGCCGGCGGGGCTTGCTGGGGTGCAACCGCGGCCCGCGAGCCTCGCGCGCCTGGAGACGGAGGAGGAGGTGGAGGAGGTGGAGGCCGTGGGCCGGGACTGCGGCTGCCCCCCCGGAGACTTGGGACACGGGGCGGCCGGGGTGCGCTCGGGGCGCGCTCGGGGTGCGCGTCGTGCAGACCGGCTCCCGCGGGCTGCTCGGGGCGGCCGGGGACCCTCCCCCGGGAGCCCGACGCGCCGGCGGCCGCCCTCGGCGGGACGCGCGCGCCCTCTGGAGGCGACGGCCTCCGCCCCTCTCGCTGGCTCGCCCGCCCGGGGGGCGGCCGGTGCCTTTCGGGTCCCCAAACGAGCAGGGGAAAACCCCATCTCTCCCCCTCGAAAGCACGCGAGGGTGGGCGCGCCGTCTGCGGCCAGGCCCCCGAGCCCCGCGCGGCTGGAGGGGAGGAAGGCGGCGTCCGGGCGGATCACGCCAGGCGCCCTCGCGCTGGACCCGGCGGCGCGGGGCTGAACCCTGGCCGGGCCTGGCCCCTTGGCAGCCCAGCCCTTTCTTCTGGGAAGGCTGTGGATTAGGCAATCCGATCAGCAGCGCAGAAGAGCTAACAAAGGCCGGTGTGGAGCTGGGCCCGCACCGTCTGGCGGGGCTCGGCGGGAACGACGCCCAGGAAAGCCTGGCTGGCCCCCGGGGGGCGGCGGCGGCCCGGCTCCAGCTCGGCCGCCTGGTCCCTCCTGGCCGTCATCCCTCAGCCCTTCCTGCAGCTCTCCAAAGCCCCAAGACAGGATGGCTAGGGGTCGTCCCTGCCCATCTTTCCAAAAACAAAACAGCTCCAGCCTCGGAAAGGCACAACAAAAGGAAACATGCCAGCAGCCTCCCTGGCAGGAACCTCCATTTCAAATGTGCAGGCCTTTCCTGGGGCTCCATGGAGCCGGGGGGTGGTTGTGTCTCCAGCTGCAGCGGGAACCTCCTTCTGAACTAAAAAAAGCTTCAGGTTTTCGCCCCAACTAGCCTTTCCAGCCGTGGCTGGCCAACATCTAGGCTCCACTTCTCTCTCTCTCCACTTCAAAGGGATCTTGATTCTCCCTGGAGGGTGAAATGTATGCGAGAATCCACGCTGAGAGGGATGCAAACCCTCAAGGACTGGGGAAGGTGAATTTCGCAGGCAAACCTCTTTATCGCGAGAGCCCAGCGTTGGAGCTGCAAAGCCCCGCTGACTCCAGGCGTTTCGTGCTTGGTGGAGACTCCCTCGGAATTTCAGTTCTGTCCTCAAGAGTTACCCCGAGTGGCTTCCCGGGGTGTGTGTGTGTGTGTGTGGTTGAGCAGCTTTCTAACGGCGTGTGTGTGCGTGTGTGCGTGTGTGCGTGTGTGCGTGTTAACCTTAAGCATCAGTTTCTGGGAGATCTCAGGGTGAGTTTATGATATATTGTAGGCCTCTACCCACTGGATGCCTGCCTGTAGCAACGACTCACCCTTGCCCCTCCCCCTGCCCCACTGTGACAGCCAGAGTTGTCCCCAGCCAGGGACTCACGTCTATAATCAACCGCATCCCTTTGCTTAGGAAAACATATTTCTCCACATCCCAAGAAAGTGGTTAAGGCTCTCCCAAAGCTTTTGATTTCCCCATCCTTGGAGACAATCTGACTTTGTCCCTGTCCCAACAAGTGTTGTGGCTTCAAGAAAGTGAAGAGACCCGTTTCCGGGCACCACACACGACACACACCAGGCCAACAAGTTAAAAAAAATTTTTTTTATTGATGTACTAAAAGTTAACAAAAGGACAAAGTTCCTGTGACACGTTTGCTAATGTCTTCCCCCTGCAAAATAAATTATCACCAGTCTAAAAAAGAAAAGAAATTTGCCACCTAATGCTAGTGTTAGTTTTTCAGAAAGTACTAGAAAATTTTCAGGTGCACGTGAGCGAAGATCTGGGCACTACCTCCCCCTCCTCCTACTTCCTGCCCCCAAGCCCTGGTGGGCTTCCTGGGAGAAGCAGCACTTCCTTTAACTGGTGGGTCCTGACTGAGGGTGGGGGCTGGGCTGCTGTCCCGTTTCCACAAAGATGCGAAGTCTCCCAGGGCATTCACTTTTGTTCTTTTAGGAAAGCAAACAAACAGCCATAGTTTAAAGCAATTCCAAGTGGCATACATGAATGATTTGGCTTTTTTTTTTTTTAAATTAAAAGACACAAATCAAGCCCGTGACTGGCACCGGTCCAACGTGCTGGTCCTGCCCCCAAGTTTTCCCTTAACGAAGCCTCCAAGGCCCAGAGCCTCCCCTTCGGGTCAGAATCCTGAGTGTCTCAAGACAAGGAACACTCTTTTTTTGGTACCAAATAATAGATAGAAAAATATGCCAAACTCTCTCAAGAGGATCGACAGACTGGCCACTCCTTCCTATCCCTTCCAGAAGCCGACAGAAAGACAGGACGGGATTAAAGCGCCCTCTCAATATGGGGACGCAGCCCACGCAGTCACACAGCAAGAAGTGGAAGGAATGAGGAATTTGAAGTTGGATGTGTGGCTCACACCCACACACGCACACATAGCAGCAAACGAAAAAGCACGACTCTAGTTATCGGTAAACATGACCAACTGAGCACCTGGTCCAACCCCAGCAAAGGCTGCCACACCTGCACGTGTGCACGTGCACACACACACCCATGTTAAAACACAAACTGCTTGTTGGAGTCACAAACACTAAGGGGAAAAAAACAAAACCACAACACAGCAAGGCAAAGTGGCTAGAAGTAAGGTGTTTGCAGATTCGAACTTTGGGATTGAAATAGCTGGTAAACAGAAAGGCACCAAGTTGGTTGGGGTTTGGAGACCTCACTGCCGGTTTGGCTTTGCAGCCTCTAAAGCAGCAGAGCACCTGGCAGGAAGGGAGCTGCAGGACTTGGAGGCTGCCAGCTCCTGCAAGAGGGAGGCAGCCTGGGGGGGAACCCCTTTAGTCACAGCCAGGGGCCATCTGGGGGGGTCTGCAGACAGGAGGAAAGGTTGAGGCTGGAGTCTGGGATCTTGTTATCTCCTGCTGAGATGGGGGGGGGAACAACCCTCCCCTTCACTGCCCACTTTCTGGCTGCAGCCTGGGCACCTGGGACTCCAAGCCCTCACCTCTGCCAAGGCGGGCACCATTCCCACCGCAGCCAGCATGGCTGCCACAGGCGAGACCCAGATGTGGCACCTGGCTGGCTGTCCCTCAGTAAGATCCTGGGCAGGAGCTGTCCCCAAAGGCACACTGTTGAGATCCATTTGGCTACACGAAAGCCATGCTGTCCTATTTGGCACGGAGGGTGAGGGGCTGGGGCGCTGGGGGTGTGGCAGGCCTACCCCCCCGGAACCACAGCCCGTTGCAAGTCCAGGCTCTCCCCCACAATCAAAGCTTTGGGGATAAACAGCCCCCCACAACTGCTGTCTGACTTTAACCAACTGAAACAGAAAGGGAGCCCCCCCAAAGCCCTCATTTTTCTTTTTGGCATTACAAAGACCTGGTGACCCCATATGCTGACCCCTTCTCTGCCCGACAGGAACCATACAGGGCAGGTGGCTCTTGACTGGGCCAGCTGGGCACCCCCTTTTCGTCCCACTTCCCAAATGGTACAGGGAATACAGCTTCCCAGTGGGGAAGAACATGGAACCCCCAATGGGGGGGATTGTCAGGGAAGGGTGGGGCTGCAACCAGGTCCCTGGACAACAGCAGGTGGCCCACAGGTGGCTTCCCGCACCTGCCCGCACTCCCAGCTTGTAGGGATGCTGGGGGCCATCTGCAGGGCTGAGGTTGGGAATTAGGCAGTCCCTGCACAGGCCAGCAGAAAGCGGGGTGGCCAGAGGGGCAGCCTTCCCTGCCATCTGCAACACTCAGAGGCTCTTTTGGTGAAGCAGCACCAGGACGTGCCCCTCCCAGCCCAGCTGGCGGACTTCCGGTCGGTATTTGAGGCTGCAGCTGACTTGAACCAGGGTCAGGTGACATTAAAATCAACCTCTTTAAGGCTCCCAGCCCTCGACCGCCAATCACCTGTCACTTTTAAGGCCATCAGCTTCAGCGGTCAGGGGCAGGGAGATGGCGGTCCCCTCACCTTTGACAGCTCGGGCACTGCTGAGAGCAGGAGTTCTCTGACCAGCAAGAACCCCCTTCTGTGTGCCCTGCCAACCTGTCCCATGTTCTAGAAGCTTAGCCAGCCATCCCTGGAGCAGTCCCAAGTCCTGCCTCCCGCCTACCCCCCCCCCCGTACACTTTCGCCACCACTGGGAAAGACGGCCAAGCAGGACCGAGGAGCTCCCTCCTTGAGCACGTGTGCCCCCAAAACACCGGAGGAAGCTGACCCCCACTGTCACCCGGGCAGGGGTCAGACATTTGGCTCGAGCTGCAGGTGGCGACTGACTTCCTGAGGTGACGGGAGGCAGAGCGAAGGCCCAGAGAGGTAGGAACAGGGCCAGGCTAGGCCCTGGCAAGGCATCAAGGCACCTCCCCGGCCCGACGTCACGGGCAGGACTGGGGTCTGGGAGGAGGCCGCCTGGACCCTGGGGCGGGTTTGGGGCGGAAGTCACTTATCGGAGCACAACCAGAGGCCCGGGGGCAGCAGGGGACGCGCCGGCAGCGGCGTCAGTAATGCCTCAGGCTGAAGAAGCCCACGCTGGTGGGGGACTCCTTCACCGTGACCGTGATGAGGTTGGCGGTGACATCGGTGACGAAGACGTGCTCGATGAGGCTGCGCGTGGGCTTCCAGTCCTGGCTGGTCTGCACGGACACCGACAGGTTCTGCTCGGCGCCGGGCGGCGAGGCCGAGTCAGGGTCCGAGTCGGAGCTGCTGTCCTCGCCGGTGCTGACCTCGGACAGCGCGGCCGCCTTGCGCCCGTCTCCCGGGGCCGTGGGACCCTCCTGTCCCCCGGGGGCCCCGCTGCCCTTGACGCAGTCCCTCCTGCCTGCAGTGGTGGGCGGAGCCGCTGCCCTGGAGGCCAGCTTGTCACCCTTGCTGGTGTCGGTCAGCACGCCAGCCCCGCTCCCCCCGGGGGGGCCGGCCCCGGAACCCTTCCCAGCGCCCGGCACGGCGGCAGGGCCGGCCTTGGTGGCTGAGGCATGGCGGGGGACCATGCCCACCCCGGGAGAGCCGTTCTTGACACTCTGTAAGTCCAAGACCTGCAGGCTCAGCTCCTGGGTGGGTGCGGCCTGGGGACCCAGGCAGCCGGCAGGGACTTTGCCGCTGCTGTGGATGTGCGGGGGGCCCCCTGCGGGCCCCCCTTTCTGCTCCACAGCCCCGCTGCTGGGGGCCTTTGGGACTTTGCTTCCTGGGGGGCTCAAGCCCAGCTCCCCCTTCTGCGTCCTCACCTTGAGGTCCAGGCCGAGGCTGCACTTGCCGCCGGCCTGGCCCTTGAGCGCCAGCCTGCCGGCGGCCTGGGCCTGGCTCTGGCTCACCCGGTTCATGTAATGCACGATGGAGCTCTGCCAGCTGATGCCGCCCCGGCTGGGGCTGCCGGCCATGCCCTTCACCAGGCTGGCCAGGTTCTCCGGGGTGGCCATGGTGCTGGGGCCGCCGCAGGCCTCCTTGGCGTGGGCCTTCAGGGCTGCCAGGCCGGCCACGGGGGCGCTGAGCGGAGCGGGCAGCTTGCCGGCCGGCGCGCCCAGGTCCTTGCGCGCGGTCTTCAGCACCCTGGCCAGGCTCACGGGCCGGCGGGCCGCCTTCTGCTCCGGCGGCAGGGGCTTGCGGCCTCGCTTCTTCCGTGCGGGGTCCTTCAGCTCGGGCTTGGCCACCAGGATCTGGGCCTTCTTCTGGGGCACCGGGTGGGTCTCGCGGGCCCGGGAGCCCCTCTTGGCGTCCAGGTCGCTGTCGTCCTCTTCGTCCGAGGAGGAGGAGGACGACGTGGAAGACGTGGAGGAGCTGCTGGACTTGCACTTGGAGGGGGTGTCGGGCTCCTGCAGAGACAGAGCGGAGGTGCCACCACCACTCCCACAGCCGGGTCCCAGCACCCACAGCGCACTCTCCCCGAGGGGCCTCGGACACCTCGGAGCCAGCACCCGTGGCGGCTTCCGGACCAGACGCGGCCAGGAGGGAGGAGCGATTCCCCTCCTCGTCCCAGAAAGGACGCACCAGGTCCTAAGGAGGCTCCATGGAGTGCGGTTAAAAGTAGGAAAGAGACTCCGGCCAGGCCACCCTGAACGTGCCCGATCCCGTCTGATCTCGGAAGCTAAGCAGGGTCGGGCCTGGTGAGTCCTTGGATGGGGGACCCCCTGGGAAGACCAGGTGCTGCAGGCTTAAAAATAACTAACTAAATAAATAAGAGATTGTGAGCTGACAAGGTCCTTGCAATCCGTGAGGTCGACAAGGGTCGCCTCGCTAAAAAAATAAATAAATAAATAAATAAATAATAATAGTGGAAAATGGAAAAGAAATAAAAACAGGCAGTTCTTATGATGAATTTGGAGCAAGGACAGGGAAGGCGCACACCAGAGCAGCCGGGAGCTACTGGCTTACAAGGGGACACAGCTCTGCTCGGAGCCGACAATTCGAGAGGTTGGAGCTCAGAGCAGCACGACTCACATCTCGTGAGGTTAACCGTCAGAAGCGGGGTTAACCGTCAGAAGCGGGGTGCACTGCAGCCCTGTCATCTGCAAGCACGTGCACACCTCGCTTCCGCCTCCCCGCTGCCAAACCCAACTGCTTCAGAACCTTCCGGCACACAGGAGACAAGAACACTGCCCTCCCATCTTCTGGGCATCACCCAGGAAGCTAAGTGCACCCCCCATTTCTCAAGCTGCCCGCTGGGTTGGCATTTTAGGGAGACAGAACCATCCCCAGGCCCTTGCTGCAAAGCTCGCCCGCCTTGGACTGGGGGCGAGGATCGGACCTGGAGTCTCTGGGCCTGCTTGCCTGGTCCCAACTCGTCACCCCAGCTGATGAGAGCCCAAACCACAGGGAGGGCTGGTGCTGCCGGTCAATGCCGACCGCCCCCCCCCCATGTTCCCCTGCAGTCAGTGGGACCCCTGCGGCACCCCCACCCTGCTCGGAAGAAATATCTCAGAGACAAAATGAGGCTGCTGCAGGCCGGCCAGCAAGATGGAAGAATGAGTCTCCTGGGGGGTGGGGGTGGGGGCAGTTTATGCAGGAAGTGACCAAGCTCTTGGCTTCGGGGTCCTGGGGTGGTAAGCACCCCTGAGAAAGGAGTCATGACACATCCAAGACTGAGGAAGCCACACCCCATCTAGCCTCTGTACTACTGGGGGAGGCGGGTGGTGCCACGGACCCCAGGAGTGCGTACCGGTGGGCCGCCAGGTACCTGGCAAACCTGTGAGCACCTACTGTGTGCACACTTCCTGTTCTCCATAAGCCACGGGGATGAGAGAGAATGATGGTTAGTACCGAGTTCGGCCCAGCCATCCAGAAGGAGTGCAGAGCGCGTCAAAACACAGCAGCACGGCTCAGGACGGGGAGCTGGGCCAGCGCCACGGCCCACCGAGGCCACCGGCCACCGGCCACCCACCTTGAGCTTGGCGTGCCGGCTGCAGGAGGACATCACGGTGTGCTTCCTCGGCCTGCCCCTGGGCCGCTTGCCTCGCTTCCGGTTCTGCACCTCCTTCTCGTGTTCCCTGAAGACAATCACCGGTCAGGGGCACAGACCCCCCCATCCCACCACACGGGACCGCCACGGCTTCCGACCTCCCGACGTTCCAGCCCGGCCCCCGGGAGCTCATGGTCAGGTTCACTGCAAAAACCCATCCTGTCCATGATTGTAGTCAGGGCGGGGGTCCGGACCCCCCTGTGCAGCACGGGTGGGTACATCTGTACAGCCATCCACGCCGCGAGCGGGTGGAACGCCAGCCACGCTGGAAAGAGGGGTCCTCCAGGCGCCGCGGACTCCATGGACACTGACCGCAGCCAGCCCCGGCCTCGCTCTGCACGCCGAACGGTGCGGGGCTGTCAGAACGCCACCAGGAGGCGTCTTCCTGGTCACGTGGCCCCACCCCTCACTTCAAATAGGAGCCCACTGCCCCCCAAAATCTCAGGGAAGGGGGGCGCGGGAACCAAGGGCCCCCGTCCCACACCGGCTTCCTCTGAGGACTCAGCTCCCAACCTCTGCACCGGGCAGGGGTCCCGCAGACACCTTCGAGCAGCCCCGAGACTCGGGGTCCCGCTGTTTCAGGCTACCCGCTGGGGAAGGGGGGCCACCTGGAGAACTGTCCCGGTGATGAAAACGGGTGTCACCTCCTCAGGGCCTGGAAGGTGAGCACGACCCGACAGAGCCCACCCTCTGAAGCAGCCCCACCCTCTCTCCCCCAAAGGGACAGGGGCATCTCGTGATTCTCCTGCCCAACATGGTCGCCTGTACCTGAGGCCTCTTGATCTGAGTCTTACAGAAGTCACCCCCCACACCCAGCAAATAACCGCCAGCCCATTTCCAGGGGGATCCTTCTGGCTTACTAGAGAAGCAGAGGGCACACACCCCGTTTTCTGTGCCCTAGGAGGGAGTCCAGACCACCCCATGGCTCTCACTCCCGCGCCTCAGATGGTCGCCACCCCCACTTGGCCCATGCTATAACCAAGAACAGAGCTAGGAACACGCGCCTGACAGCGAGGCCCTGTCCCACAGAAGAGCCAGGTCCCCTGACCCCGTCCCGCGGTACCCGAGGTGTGAACTGGGTAGCAGACAAGGCTGTGGCTAAGCCTTCCCAAGGCTGCTGCGGCGAACCTATGCTCACCTCCTCCTCTCACCTGAGCAGAGCCCACCTGTTTCCTCCCTGATGTCACAGCCCCTCTGAGAACACCCGAAATGTCCAGCCAGAGTGAAGGGTAGACAGAGCTTCAGCCACCAGAGAACGGGGGGCCCAGAGTGATCCCGGCGGGAGCAGCTTTCGACAACAAGTTCACCTGTCTCTATGGACAGGGCGAGCCCTCACCAGGGGCCCACACCTCCCCCCGCCAAGTGTGCTCTGGACTCTGGTGCCCCGATGGGGTGGCCTGTCCATTGCCTGCCTCTCTCAACCCGAGTTTCCTACCTAAAAATAGAAACAGCTTCTAGGATTACAGAAGTGAACGGGGCCCCCGAGCCTGGCCAGGGGGCCCCACGGTGCTCACGCAGCACCATCGGATCGCAGGCCAGAAACGTGTTGTCCTCGGTGCAGACCGGGCCTGCAGCCTGACTCTGCGCAGCGTGTCCCGGCTCCCTCGGGAACCTCCTGCTCAGTGGTGCCCTCTGGCAGGACCAGGTCTGCATTTTTATGGCAAACCTGCCACCCTAGTTTTCATTTTTCCTGTTTGCGAAATACTTGACAGAAAAAGGCCGAGGAGGGAAACCAGACATGTTCGTGAAGAAACGAGAAGGTTCGTTTCGGCGACTCTGGCTTCCGGAAGGATCAAAGCAGCACTTACTCAGTGACTCCTTAGGCCTGGACACGGCCCTGGCCAGCAGAGGGGAGGGGAGGCGGCCCATCCGGGACCTCAAAGCTCACCCCACCTTTACAGACAACCATGGAGACGGCACCAGAGGCCCTAGTGACAGCCGCCACGGGACCTCAGACCTCAGCGCAAGCCCGGGACCCCTGGAAGGCCAGCACCACCCTGCGTGACGGCTCGGCAGGCCACGGTCCCCCCACATCCCCCCTTGCCATGCGTGCTGCCACTTCCTCACTTCTTCTGGAAGGCCAGGAGCAGCCGTGGATCCAAAATGTTTTCCTCCGGCTCCCAACTGTTGTGTCTGGAAAAAGCAAAAGCAGGTCGGACGGGGTACAACAGCAGCAGGGACAGGCCACCTCAGAAAGAGGCCAGTCCCTGCTGTCCGCGGAGGCACTGTGGCAGAGTGGACAAGACCCCACTCACGTCCAGGGTCCCCACTGGGGACCCTGCCCTGGAGGCCCTCGGGACCCAGGACCTCAAACTCCAAAGGAAACCACCACCTTAATCCCTCCAATTAACACTCGGCCTCCGGGAGGACTCCAGGCTCCTCCTGGGAGAAAAAACAAACCCCAGCGAAATGGAAAGTGGCAGAGGGAAGCCCCCAAACCCTGGCCCGGAGCCAGCGAAGGAAGGGAAGGCTGTCCAGGATGCAGGGAGGGGGAGGCCGAGGGCCACAGAAGCGCAGCCCAAACATTCAGAACAATGTGGCTGGCGCCCAGGCGAGCGCGGGCCGGGGCACCCGCAGGGGAAAGCAAAGAAAGGAAAGTGGGGTCCGGGAAGAAAAGGGAAACGGGTCTGTGCGAGCGACTGTAAACAGAGGCCCCTCCGGGGGATGCCAAGTCCCCTCCCTTCCATTAAAAGAAAAAAAAAAAAAAAAGGAAAGCGAGCCCTACATTCATCAATAGAAAGCTCAGGTTACAGCGGGGGAAATACGGACGAGAGGAGGGGAGCTCGCGTCCGCGGGGAGGGGTGAGGCGGGGCGGGGGCGCATGCAACAAATGGGCGCGCGGCGCAGGCGGGGAGCGGCTGGGCGCAGGAAAAGGCGGCCGGGGGCGCAGAGAGCAGGGCTGGGACTCGACCCGAGGGGGGGCACTGGGGGAGGCCACCCAGCCCCGCACAGCCTGGGGCTTGAAAACAAAGGGCAGCCCCACGCAGCCTGGGCGCCCTCTCGCCGCAGGGCCGGAGGAGCCCACCGAGACCCCGCGAACTTCCCGCGCTAGGAGTGGACGCCTCGCCACCCCCGACGCCGGGGCGGAGGGTCCTCCCGCACCCCCCCTTCCCCGGGATCGACGGGCGCGGGCCGGAAGGCGGGCGCCGCATTGTTGGGGACTCACTTGGAGGACCAGCCGCGCCACTTGACCAGGTACTCCAGCTTGCCCTGCAGGGAGAGAAGGGGCGCGTGAGCCGGGGCAGGCGCGCGGGCGGCACGGCGCGAGCCGGGGGCGGCGGGGCCGCACGCACCTTGCGGAGCCGCTTGCTCAGGATGCACTCGGCGGCGAAGACCTGCTCGCCCACGCTGCTCAGCTCCTCCATGCTGCCGCGCGCGCGCCCGCCCGACCGCGGCGCCCGCCGCTCCCCGCACCGCCGCCGCCGCCGCAGCCGCGCGCCCAACGCCGCACACAAAGCACCGCCCCCGCCCGCGCAGGGCCCGCCCCGCGCACGCGCACCGCCGCCGCGCGCCGCGGCCCGGCCCCGCCCCCGCGGGCCGCCCCGCCCGCCGCCGGCCAATGAGCGCGCGGGGGCGGGGCGGGGGCGGGGCGCGCATTGTTCGCGGCGGGCTCGGCCTCGCGCGCGGGGCCGGGGGCCGCACGCGGGGGCCTGGGCCGGGCGGGGGCGCGATCCCGGCGCGGGGCGGGGGGAGGCGCCTCGCGGCTTCCGACCTGGGGAGCAGCCCCCCGCCGAGTCGCGCTCGGCCGCGGGGCGCGCCCGGCCTCCGATTTTCGCTTTCCGGGCCAAAAGCCATTGTTCTGGCCCGAAGGGGGAAGTTGGGACGGAGCGGGGCGACCGCTTCCTGCCCCCGCCTCCGAGGGGCGCTCCTAGGGGGCGCGCAGGGCTCTCTACCCGCCCTCCGCCTCTTTGAACTTGGTCTCCGGCTCATGTCCTGTTTTGCGCGGGAGCAACAGTGCCGGGGTGGGGGTGGGGGACGGGGAAGGAATGGAAGACAGACAAAGTACGGGGATGGGGAGCGGGGGGCCGCGAAAACGGAACAGCCCCGCTCGGTGTACCCCAAAGGCTAGAGGGGAAAACGCATCAACTGAAAAATGCGAACTGGTCTGCGTTCTTACCGCTACGTTTCATAAAGCGTGGAACCCAGCCTTCAAGTTTTAAGGGCGCACGTAGGGAGAAAAGCAACTGCGCCTTTCCTTAATAATAATGTTTCACGATTTGGGTTAAATGAATGGGGGGAGGGGGTGGGAGCGAGATCAGATGCGGTGCTAACGCAGGACTGTCATGAATGGGCCCGCCACCGTTTGCAAGTCTGTCTCGGATCCATAGCACGCGGCAGAGTGACGGGACCGCGTTCAGAAGTGGGGTGGCGGGCTACCCTTTTATTTTCTGTTATGAGAATCTGTAGTCCGCGGAACAGTTTCCCCCTCTTCAGTCATGTAGATCTTGAATCAGAGGGAGTCAAGCGCATGAGAAAGGAGATCAACGTTAGCCTTAACTTTTTTTTTTTACATCAATACAATTTAATTCAATGAAAATTCATTTTCTGGTTCTGTGTCTTCCTCGAACGCAGCTGCACAGTACTCACTGTTGGGCGAATCAAAAAGTCGTTTCTCGTTGCAAGAGGCTGTGTCTCAATGTAATTTCGATCATTAAAACCATGTTTATAAAGGGTTCTGCAGGAGAAACGTATTTTGTTGTTTTAATAGCAGGGCCTACTATAGGACATTCGGAACCACAGAAGCCCATCTTTCTGGCTCGTTTTCCAGTTTACTCGATTAAATAGGTTCCATTCATCTGATATCCTGGAGAGGACTTGGGTCGTGACTTTTGCAAACGGTATTGTTTGCAAAGGAGGTGGGGAGAGGGAAGCTTCGCTGAGGGTAGGGGAGAAAGCATTGCTTCCTTGGGAAGGGCCCCCAGCCCTGAACCCTCCTTTTGAGATAAAACCAGTACTCCTGGGGTGGAGAAACCACTTTCAGTTACTCTCCAGCTCTCTTTTGTGTCCCCATCTTGTGGAGCTAGGCAGTCAATTGTGGAGCCGAGGCCAAAGGTTTATTTATTGTAATCAAAGAGCTGGATCCGTTTCAACTCGCGTTGCTTCAACTCACAGAGTTTATCTTGGGCGTGAGGTTTTTGCCCTGGAAGGTCTGTTTCCTCTTGGTGCTATGCGGTAGCCTGGATACTTGCTTAATTTTTTTTTTTTTAATAAGAAAAGAAAGCTTCAAAAAGGAAACTGTTCCTCTAAGAAATCAATGTGTCTAGAATTTGATCCTAACCCTGTGAGGGGAAAAAAATCAGTATCTTGGAAGGTTTAACACGTACATCGTTATGTCCAACTAGGAACACCCCGTTTGGGTAAAATAATGTTTAGATCATTTGTTTGGAGAAGTAAGTGGGACAAGACCTGAGTAGAATGACATAATCAGATAAATAGAGTGACGTTATGATCCAAAACGGGCACTGTGTGCCATAGAAACACAACTGGAAGTTGGCAGAAGCGAGGCATAATTCCAGCTCCACAGTTGTGTCAAAACCGTGGATTTGGGCTAGAGCACATTCTGTCTTCTGTTTTGATTGTCACGTGTAAGAATTATTACAAGTCAGAACAGCAGTTTTCTTCACTCACTCAGTAAACAGTTCCTCGGCGTTGGCAGTCACTCCTAGCTTTCGCTTGGAGCGTCCGCAGCAGCGCTGCCTAATGCAACTTTCAGAGATGATGAAAATGCCTTTTGTCCCCACGCTTCGATGTGGCAACCACCGCCATCTGTGGCTAGCGAACCCTTGAAATGTGGCCCGGGTTACGGAGGAATTGAATGTTTAAGTAAACTGAAATAACCACATGTAGCTACGAGTCACCTCCTGGATGGTGCAGGTTTATAGGTATGCGAAGGATGCATTCTGAACCTATTCGAAGCAAAAGCAATGCAGTTCCTTAAATTAATCCTGGAACGTGGATAGTTTCCCTGCACTCCCCTGTAGGCTTTGTTAAATACGAGGATGCTTAGAACATGTACAGAATAAAGATATTAAAAATACAGGCATCGGGGGTATATTCAGGCTAAGACTTTAACGCCACTTTCGATGCAACTGACAAAGTCAATGGCAAGTATTAACTCATCCCCGTCTGGAACACCGCTAAGAAAGGATCAGACTGTGCGTGCTGCTCTGTGGATGGAAAATGAAGGGACCGGGGTAAGGAGTGGGGTGACGTAAGGGGTGGCGCATGGGGGGGGTGTCACTCCCAGGTCGGGGGAGGAGTTGGGAGTGAGGGGAAGCGGTACCCCTCCATCCGTCAACTTTGGCAGTGCGACTAAGAAACGTTGGTTGCATCTTACAAAACAGTTTCAGGATAGCTCTTAGTTTTTCTGCAAATACTCTATAATTGCCATCGGAATTGACTCAGAGTTCAGATCAGGTGCAGCCCCCACGGTCTGCGTGGGATAAACTGTGGATGTAATAATGCACTGTACGATCTTTAAGGGTTAATGGCATAGTTTGTCCCCGCCCAGGTGCCCTGGCATTGAGAGACGGAGGTGTGACTTGCAGGCTAGCCCTGTCATGTGATGCTGACTCACATATGTGATGGATAAATATTATACATACATGGCACAGTGTTTATGTATCAGGACTCAAATAAAAATAAGCAACAGTTAGGCTACTTGTGGGAGTTCTCGAGCTTTCGGTTTGCCTAAGAACCCCCCAGGCACACATGCAAAATAGTGACCCCTGGACCCTCCCCCAGGGATCCCGACCCGGGAGGCCCCAGAGGCGGTCTGCAGCCGGCACTGTGCGGGACTCGTCTGACAAAGGGCGACCTGTCCCAGCGCTCCTCTGAGTGATGAGGGGAGGGAAGCCTGAAGTGAACGCCTGAGGTCCCCGGGTTTGGAGCCCGTCCCTGCCGTTCCCCCGTGTGCCTGGAGGGGGCAGCAGCCGCGCCTTGGAGCAGAGCCGCCCTGCAGGGTGAAACCAGGCGGCAGAAGCCCCGTGGGCCCCAGGCCACCCACCTGACTGCACGGCCCCCAGAGACCTGCACAGACGGGGCTCCCCGCGGATCCTGGGGACAGGCGAGGACAAGGACCGCTGCTGCAGGGGGCGGAAACTGGGGTTGCGTTGGAGACCCGACCACAGCCCGGGACGAGGCACCCATCGCCTAAGGCTTTGGTTGGAAAGGGCGTCATCTATTCATTTTGCAGTCACATCTGTCCCGGATCGCAGTTCCTGACACTGTCAACGGTGCAGTAACGGGCGTCTTTATCTTTGCATGTGCCACATCTGGGGACGAGCGTGCCGGGACCCGTGTCAAACGGTCAGGGAATCTGCTCTCTCTGTGAGCTGTCGCCAAGCTGTCGTCCCGCCCCCCCGCCACCGGGGCTGGAGGGCTGCGGCGACTTACACCCGCCCCCTAGTGACATGGGGGTGCCTCTGTCCCCCCACCCCCCGTTTGCGGCAGCCCCAGGAGTTAGACGTTCCCGCCCACGCAGGATCCGATACTATTCCAGCGCGAATGAGTCACGCCTGCGTGTTTTGTAAGACCTGGCTGCAGAATCCTTAAAGTGTCAAAAACGCTCTTATGAGCGCAGTTTTCCAGGGGGAAACGCGCTATTTTCACAAGCTGAGAAAGAACGTAACACTTAACAAGGTTCTACACGCTGGCGTGGGGAAGAAGCCGCCACCTAAGAACCAGTCACGGGTTGGGGGTTTCAAAGAGATAAGCGAAAACGCGTCCAGGCGTCTGCGGCTGGAGGGCGGAGGAGGCCGTCTCCGGCAGCGTCTGGGTTTGGGGGGCTCCGTGTGTTTTTAGGGTCCTAAGCGCAGCACAAGCACATCAGGAGAGCCTTAACTTAATCACACATGCGCAGTTGCTGTTTCTGAATAAGGCCACATTTACGGGGTGGTGGGGGGCGTGGGAGGTGGGACTAGGCTGTATTCTTCGCCAGTGAAGCTGGTTTTGATGATCGATTTTTGGCTTTGGGAACGATCGGAAAGTTTTTACCTTGTGCGTGCGTGAGTTTACAGGAACTACTATTCTTTATTACAGTTTAATATATTTTTTAAAACTCAGTGGCTCAGTCCTGGGGAGAGCACACATCTCCCTTCAGGGGGCTGCCCCCCGCCCTCTCCATGCGGTTGTGTGTGTGTGTCAGGGTGGGCATGGGTGTGGGTCCTGGTTGCTTAGGTGGCTCTGGGCCTGGGGACAGTGAAGACTCCAGCTGGGGAGGGGGTCACACCTTTACTTCTTCTCGGGTCACTAAATTGGAGGGTGTCACAGAGCTGGGCCCTGCACCCCGGGATAGACGAGGCTCCTTGGGACCCTGAGACCAGCCCTGGGAGGGAGGCAGGGTCACTAGGAGAGAATAAAATATAGGGAAAAGTGGAGAGAAACCTGGGCCAAACCCAGGGCTTTGGGACCCGCCGGGGCTCTCACCAGCGGGGATGTCCCCTTGGTCAGCCCGAGCTGACCTGACCTGGGTTTCTGCTCTACCCATCGCCTGAGACCGTATTTTCTTGCAACTTCCCGCCAACCGTTTGTAAGACTTAATTGATGGTGTTCTAGGCCACGCAGAATATCCAATTCCAAAAGGGGGCGCCGCGCAGGCCCCTGGCCAGCGTGTGTGCAGGAGACTACCGAGGACACAGCCGGCTGTGTGTGGGGACAGAGCCCAGACGCGGCAGGAAGGCAGCCCCGGGAATGACGACGTGGCCCTCGGAAGGTGCTCGACCTCCGTGCTCATTAGAACACGGATTCCGACCGCACCTCACAGGGCAGACGGTGGATGCGGCTTCGATGGCAGATGATGCCCGGGGCCGGGCGGGCTGCGGGGAAGCCAGACGCACACACTCCCGCCCGGAACGCACAGACGGGCCGGTTGGTTTGGGAAGCCGTTTCTCAGTTTCTTAAGAGCTACAGACACACTCCCCACACGGCCCAGAGCCCCCCGGGTCTCCATCCAAGGAGACGGGAAACACGAAGGCTCATAGCGGCTTCCGGACATGACAGCCAGACGCCCATCGGCCGGTGTCCTGCACAGTGGACACAGCCAGACGCAAAGTCCTACTCACCGCATGCTTCCGTTTCTTTGCAATTCTAGAAGAAAAGAGACACAGGACGCAGACCGGTGGTTGCCTGAGCCGGGGGAGGCGTGGGGACGGACTGCCAAAGGGTACGTGGGGACTTTTTGGCAGGATGCTCCCCACCGTGGACAGGGCCGAAGTTCTAGAAGTTTCCTTCACCGTTTTCAGGATCTCCTTTGTCTCCCTCACGGGATAGCCATACGACAGGATGCTGTATTGCCATGAAAAAAATGTCGTAGAATTTTTTTTTTCTTGTCCTGGGCACACAGATATATATATTTTTAAAAGCTGATTATAAAACTGTACACCCAGAATGATTCTGTGTGAGCCACTCCATGTCTGGAACCATAAAAGTCTGGAAACAAACACATTTGTGTAATTTTTGCTTGTGTTTCCAAACCGCGTCTGCTCCGTGCCTGTGTGTTGCTTCCAAAAGGGAACACCCGTAAATCATACTTGTAAAAAACCCAGGGGCCCTCCACGAGGTCTTTCCTCCACCGTCCTGTGTCCTGAAACCTAATTACAGTGGTGGCTGTGTGACTGTGCACGTTTACCAGAACTACACCCCAAACACGCAGAAAACTAATAAACCCAGTGAGATCGGTGTGAGCTCTGTGCGGGGCACCGCCGCCCGCGTCGTGGCCGGGGTCCCTTGGGCGGGGGTGGGGTGGGGGGTGGTGGCTGGCGACCCGCGGGAGCTGGCAGAAGCAGTGACAGCTTTCTCCTGCAGAAGGAACACGTGAAGGTGGCTCTGCCCACCTGCATTTCAGACTTCCGGCGTCCGGAACCGCCGTGGGATACACTTCGGTTGCACCGAGCCGTGCAGACTGTGGTGGCTTGTCACGGCGACACTTAGGACGCGAACGCACCCATCAGTGCTCACGCGGAAGAAGCCTGAGCGAACAGGGAGGTGGGCCAGCTGGCACTCGGAAGAGCTGCCGTGTGTTTGGAACCTCAGTCAAAACACGGGCGGTGGCCCTGGCTCAGGTAGCATTTTAAGGCTCTCACGTTTTTCTGTCTGTCCCCCTGGCGTCCCGCTTTGGGTCGCACTCGGGGTCTTCCGTCTAGGCTGGCCCTGGCCACGTGCAAGTAGGAGCGGGGAGGGGTGCCCTTGGTCTTCCCAGCGGCCCCGAGTGTCTCCGGGGGCGTGCGGGCCTGCCACCACCCAGCTTGTCCTCCTTTGAAAAGAGATGCGGGCGGCCTGGCCCCCCGGGGGCTCACGCAGACGATCTGGCTTCCAGCTGGACCGTGCAGCCGGATGACAAAGTGCCAAGTGGTCCTCACCCTCCCAGTGCTTGTTCCCAAGCCGGGTACGCCGGTGCTTTCACTTAGGAGACATCTGGGTGGCAGCAGGAGCGCAGACGCCCACCCTGGGAAGGGGCTGGGCCGTCCCCGCGGAGATCTGCTCGATTTTGTTCTGCTTCCTGTTTCCTGTCGGACCAAACGGGCCGACCCCCTGATGCCTAGCGGGGGGACAGCTGGAACGAGCACGCCGCCCTCCACCGTCCGGACCCCATCGTCCCGGTACTGATGCGGGCCCGGGGGAGGGTGCTGGGCACAGCCGTGGGCACCGCCTTCTCCCTGGGCCCCTGGTGACAATCCTGCAGCTGTAAAGTCAACAGCCGGGGGGCTGTGCCGGGGTTCACCCCGAGCGCTCCTGCCCTTCCCGTTCCGGGCAGGAGTGGGAGGGGTCCCAGGAAGCCCGGACCCCCTCCCTCAGCCCTGGCGCCCAGGGTCCGGTTCCTGCAGACGAGGCCCGGACAAAGCCTCTGGAAACACAAGCCGGATTCTTTTCGAGTCTAAGGTTTCTCAAGTTCAAGTAGTTAGAAAAGTCTCTTGCCCTGAAGCTGGTGGTCAAGTGCAGGATGGGGAGGTGGGACCGAGGAGGGGGTGGCGGGGAGGGGTGTGGAACCCCCCCAACAATGGGCACAGGTGAGGGGACCAGTTTGCATGGTGGGTCGGTGCAAGGCAGGGGCCGGGGGAGACCTACCTTTTCAAGCATCTTGTCTTATGTTTTCCTTACATGTCGTGTTGTTCGTGTTTGTAAAAGTTATCTATGCTCACTGTAAAAAAATGTTTTGTTCTTAATGTATATGGAAGGCATTTTAATGTATGTTTATGTATTGTGTTTTCTCTATCTGTAAAAGTAATATATGCTCATGATAAAAATAGATGGATAGCCTGTCTTTTTTTGATGTTTTCACATGGTTCGCTTTTCATGTACGTAAAATAACCAACGCTCCTAGTGAGATAGGAGTAGCTTGCGAAACTGAGACACGCCGTGATCGCCCACTGTCAGAGTGAGAAGTTCGGCTTTGATTCCGGTTAAGGGCTTTGGTGAGTCGGGGGCCTTCCCGGAGCTAAAGAGAAAAAGGCTGGTGGTGGGTGGAAGGAAGCCTGGGTGACAAAGGGGACAGCTTCTGTTTCCCTTCTCCCGTCTTTGTCACTGTCCTGCGCTGGCTTGGCTAGGCCCAGGGTGTAAGTCACAGCCTTTTTTTTTAAGCACCGTGTGCTTCAGGCTGAAGGTCCTTTTACAATGTCCACCTGCCTGGGCATGTCGCCTGGTCCTTGCCCTGCACGGCGAGGCGTCCCACCTGCTTCCAGGTGGCTTTGCCATCGAACCTCGAAAATGCTGGCGCCTTTTCCGGCGGCCGCTCGGGGGACTCGGTTGCTTTTCCACATCTGTCTCGTGTCCCCTGCTTTCTCATCCTGCCGTGGGGCGGACCGTTTTCACGTAACCCCGGAGAAGCATGTCAGCGTCCGGACCCCCAGAGGGCGCACCCTGGGTGCTGGGCTTCCCAGTGCGGCTGTGCGTGTGGCTTTGGGTACCCTGGACCCCCTGCCTTCCCAGCCCATCTCCGCGTGCATGCGCGTGTGTGTGTGCACGGCTCACACAATTCTGTGGACGCAATTCCTTTGCATCCTGTGTGCATGATACAGACATTTGGTTGAAAAATGAAAACTGCTATTTGTCGAGCCACAAGGGCTGGGCACCCAGTTGGACACAGGCCGTGGCGGGGCGCCGAGGGCTCACGGGGACCGAGACAGAGCCACCGCCTTCCGACTCGCGGCCAGCGGGCTTCACGTGGTGGCCAGATGTGATGAGTGGGCCATGCAGAGCCCAAACCGGTTTTATAAACAATTGGAACCGTGGCGAGGTGTCCGTGACGTAAGTTGGCCCTTTTCACCGGTTTTAAGTGCCCTGCTCGGTGGCGTCAGGCACGTTCTTCGCGTTGCTGTATGGCCGTCACCGCCACCGGCTCCAGGATGTTCTCGCGTCCCCACACCAAGACTCTGTCCCCGTCACACAACACCGGCACACCCCCCCGCCCCAGGCCCTGGCGGCCTCGACGACGCTAGGGACCTCCTGTGAGGGGGGAGTCAGTGTTTGTCCTTTTCTGACCGGCTGATTTCATGTACCCCGATGTCCTCAAGGTTCGTTATGGCAGGTGTCAGGATTTCCTTCCTTTTTTTTGGTTGAAAAACATTCTCTCGTGTGGATGGACCACATACCCACGTGTCCATCAGCGGACTCGTGGGTGCCCCGGCCCTTGGCCTCAGGGTGGCGGGCTGCGAGGCACCCAGCAGGGCTGTTAAATTCACACGGTTGCTGGGGTCTGGTGAGCGACCAGAAGTCCACTCATGGGGGGTGGGGTGAGCTGGGGCCCGGAGGAGCGTGGGGAAGTTTCCTGGTGCTTCCTGGAGGGCCCCGTCTACCTGCCCCCTTCTGTGCTGCAGTGGCTCCAGCCAAGCTCTGGTGGGAGTTGGGTGTGCCACCTCTGAGCGGGGACATGCCCAAGCTGCTCCACCTGGCTCCCCTCACCAAGCCCATCCCGATGGGTCCCTGCCAGCAGCCTTCACGAGCCCGCTGGGGGACGGGGCCAGCCACGCAGACTGGGTCCTGCTGTCGTCGACACTTCGTGGCCTGAAATGCAGCCATGTGCGGCCTTGCTGCTTTGCGTGTGCGTGCATGAGTGTGCATGCGTGTGGCGAGGGGACCAGAATCTGTGTTTTTAAATTGTGCTAAAACACACATGAACATAACACTCGCATTTCAACTATCTCGAGTGTACAATGCGGTGGCATTTGGCATGCCCCAATGCCACGCACCCACCACCTCTACCTAGTCCCAGAGCGTTTTCGTCACCCCGAAAGGAAATGTCACCCCTGTTGCCCCTCCTCCAGCCCCTGGCCACCATTGGCTGCTTTGTCTCCAAGGATTTGTCCGTTCTGAACATTTTATGTACAAGGAATCACATGATACGTGGCCTTCCGCGTCTGGCTTCTTTCACTGAGTAATGTTTTCGGGGTTCACGCATGGTGTGGCCTGTGTCGGCGCCTCATTCCCTGTGTGGCCGCAGACTCTTCCGTCGTATGGACACGTCACGTGTCATGATCCACGCTGCTGCGGATGGCCCCTTGGGCTGGCTCCGCTTTCTGGCTATTTCATAGCAGAGCATTCGTGTGTGCGTTTTTGTTCGAATGCCTGGTTTCGGTGCGTTTGGGTCTGCACCAGGCGTGGTGCTGCTGGAGCAGGAAGCCACCCTGCATTTAGCTTGTTGAGAAGCCCCCAGACTCTTCTGCAGCAGCCGCACCATTTTACACCCCCAGATAAAGGAGGGTTCCGACTCTCCACCTCCCGGCCGACACTTGTTATTCAACTTAAGACAATTTTGATTGCGGTCATCCTAGGGGAGGCGGCATCGCACTGTGGGTTGGATTTGCACGTCCCCATGACTGGTGACACTCAGGTCTCTCCCCTGGGTCGTTCACACAGCCTCCCTCCACGGTTTCTCAACTCCTCCTGCAACCGTGGGTACCTCACTCTGCCTGGGGCCTTCTCCGCCAGAGAGACGAGAGGAGGAGCAGGTGAGCGGAAAGGGGCGTGTGTGTGTGTGTGTGTGTGTGTGTGACTGTCCCACTGCTCCGGACCCTGCCGTCTGTCACTCTTGCACGGAGCACCGCGTCCCTCCGCGCGCCAGGACGCGCTCCGAGCAGTTTGCAAACGTGAACACCTTGACTCACGAGACAGGCCTGCTGCCTTTCCTGACGTCACAGGTGAGGACTCTGAGGCCCAGCGGGGTCAGCGATGTGCCCAGGGCCGCAGAGCGTTGTGTCAGTGGACACTGGCACGTGGGAGCTGGGCCGGAGCCCGGCCATGCGCTCGGGGTGGCACCTGTCACACGTTCAACCCCACGGCTGCACAAACGGGAAACGGAGCCCCCCTGGCAGGCAAGCGGCCTGCCTCGGCGCCTGTGTTCCGGACACAGGAAGCTCCCCCAGTGAGTCAGCCAACCAAAGGGACTTTGGGGGGGGGGGGGTCACGTGTGACGCCAGACATCCAGGCTGGCAGAATACGTCATGTGGGACAGACAAAATTCTTTCTCTTCTGTCTGCAAAGCCCATTGAGAACGACTCTCAGCAGACGTGGCAGCGCAGGCTCTCAGCGCAAGGCTGGGTGTCTTCTGGAGACTTGGGGGTCGTGACGGTGACCCCGGCACCTGTGAGCGCTCACTACTCCTCCTTAGGTCACTCACCTGGCCCCCTCCCACCATGTAAGGCTGGCTGTGGAAGGCCCAGAACGGCTTTGGGCCTGTTGGTCAGAACCCTGGGTAGGGTACCTGTGGGTTTGGCTGCAGGCAGTTGTGGGGGCACTGCTGGGTGAGGGCCTGGGGGCCACAGGGCCTTTCGGGTAGCAGGCCCCAGCTCAAGCTGCTGCTTGGACCGCTGTGGAGGGCGGGCTGGGACGGGTCCACCCTTTCTTGAGAGCTTTCCAGGGGTGTGTTTCCTGTCTAGATGCTCAAGACAGACACACACACGCGCGCGCACACACACACACACACACACACACACACACACACGTGACCTCTCCCCTTCCCCTGCCCACCAGTGGCCACCCTCCGAGGGCGGGGTCTCGCGTTGCTGGGCTGTCAGTCAGGAGCTGCATCTGACCAGCTCAGCACTTCCGCCTGCAGGGTGTCCATCCCCTTGGCTGCCATGGACGCAGTCCCTGCCGGCTGCGACACCCCGGGGTCACCGCATCATCCCACCCTTCAGGTGAGGAGGCCAAGGCTGGGGAGGCTAACGGCCGCCGAGGCCACAGCTGGTGGTGGGGACAGACCAGAGCAGGGGTTGTGCTGACCCCGAAGTGGTCTTGAATGCGATGTTGTTGAAGTGGCATAAGACGCACAGTGTCCAGGGGACAAGGTGGTGGACAGCACCCCTTCTGCTGCTGGCCTGGCCACCCAGACCCCTCTCTGGAGCCAGTCAGAGCCCACTCTTTCTTGAGAGTTCTCCAGGGGTGTTTTATGTCTAGATGCTCAAGACAGACAGACACACACACACACATGCACACGCACCCTCTCCCCTTCCCCCGCCCACCAATGGCGGTCTTCTGTTTGCCGTGTTTTCACGGTTTTTGCTTGCAGAACTGGCTTAGAGATTCCTGTGTGCCATGGGTTCACCAAGAATCCCCCCCCCGTGTCATGGGAAGCCCACCCTTCCCGCGCCTCTCCCCTGCGTCCAGCCAGGGCGGACCCAGCCACCAGAGTGCATGTTGGGGTCCGCCGTGCTTGTTGGCAGCCTCAGCATTAGGAACTCACTACACACTGGGGCCACCTGGGAAGACCCTAAGAACCCGCAGCTTTGGAGAAAAAGGGTCGCACCCGCGTCGGCTGCTGCTGTGGCTTCCTAAGGACCAGGTTTGTCCTTTATTCCCATGGGGGCGACCAGGGCCTGAGAGCAGGAGCGGGCCGGCCCCCCGCCGCCTGCCCGGGTCACCCTCCGCGGTGGCGGTCGTTGTCGCGGGCAGGGCCGCGGGCTGCGCCTCCCCGGCAGGGCTCCCGCGCGCCCCCGCGTGGCCACGGACGGCGGCGCCGCCCGTGGGGCCCGTTAGCGGAGGGCGGGGGAGGGGCCGGAAGCAGTGGGGGGCCGAGCGGGTCTGAGCGCCGTGGCCGGCAGTGCGCCTGTGCGTTCGCAGACTTGAACTTGGGCAGACGCCTTACGGCCTGCACCATGAGGACCAAGCATGGGCTGGGGCTGGGGGGGACACTGAGGCATGCGGTGCACGTCCCTCCTGGTCAGCAGGGGACACAAGGCCCATCCGTGCCCAGCCCAGCAAGGGGGCGGGCTCAGGGCCTTCTGTGTAGCTTCTGGAGGCTTCCTGGAGGAGGTGGGTCTGGAAGGAGGAGTAGGAGTTGGTTGGGAGGACGGGTGGGGGGTGAGGGGCGTCTGTGGAGGAGAGGAAGCAGAGGTGGGGGCGAGGCAGTGGTGGGGAGGGGCTGGGGGCCGGTGGCAGACAGTGGGAGGTCAGGCCGCCATTAACAAGGGCCTGGGGGGGGTTCGGGGGGTTCCTGGCCAGGGTGAGGGCAGTGGGGACAAGGGGTGGGCAGGTGGGGGGTGCTCACGTCCAGGTCGTCGTTCCAGCGGAAGTCCCAAAACACACCAGGAGCAGCTCGTTCCAGGGGGGGCCCTGCGGGTGGACAGGCACCCCAGCCCCTGGAGCCAGGAGGACCGCTGAGCGTCTCATGATGGCTTCTCCAGACAGGCGCCCGGGCTGGTCCCTGCAGGAGAGCAGAGTCCCAGGGTCACCCAGCCGGTCTTATCCTGTGCATCTTTCAGAACGGTCCTGAGCACGTACCTGAGAGAGAGAAAGAGGCCCCTGGTCGCCCGTGTCCACGCTGTCCCTGGCCCAGCCCCCGGCCCAGCCCCCAGAGGCACCTGCCTGTATTAAGGGCTGAGCTCTCTGAGCTCCGTGCTCCTCCCACCTCGTGCCATGTCCTCCCTGGGGAGGGTGGGCGTGGGAGTGTGGGGGGAGGACCCTGAGTTCAGTGCTGGTTTCTCCCACTCTCACTGTGCCCGGCTGTCTCTGCCTCTCCCTACGAAGCCCATTCTATGCGTCAGCCACTGTTCTGAGTTCTGGGGACACCCAGGGTCCGAGACAGCCGTGTTCCTGACTGCTTTCATTCTGGCTGAGGACATGAGGACACACAAAACAAAACGAATAAACAAGGAAAATAGAGTCGTCTCAAAGAAAGCAGGGAGATGAGATGGGGCGTCTGGCGGGGACAGCGGGGACTGTGACGATGAAGGGAGTTGGGGGGTTTTGCTGAAGGCTCTTGCTGCCAGATTGCTGGACGGGGAGACGGAAGATCCAGGAAGACAGTGGGGTACCCCCTGAGCAGCTGGGGGATGGCGCAGCCTGTGATCGGAGGTCAGCGGAGAGGTCACGGGGACCAAGGACAGCAAGCGAGGTGGAGGAGGGGAGAGCTGGGGCCCGAGGCCGGGAGGTGGGCCACCGAGTCTTCTGACGTCGGGGCTTCCCATCTTCCCCAACAAAATGGCTGCCACAAGCGAAGACTACATTTCCCAGCATTCCCTGCAGCGCAGGGGGCAGCCACGTGACCACACCCGGACCAATAAGGCCAAAGGAGAACGTCACCTGACACCGCAGCTTCTTCCGCAGCCAGCTCTGCTCCCCTTCTTTTGTGATTATTGCTGGGTTTGGGGCCGCGGGCTCAGAGGCTGCCCCAGCCGCGTGATGAGGGGCGCCCGGGGAGGACGCGCGGGAGGAGCCCAGGACGGGGCTCCCGCTGCGCCCCGCGGAGAGGATCGCGCAGTCTGTCTCGGGTTGCGCGTTGCTCCCGCAGCGCCCGTCCACGGCGATGAGGGACTGACTGGTGGCTCCGGGAGGCACCGCTGCCTCTAAGCGGGCGGTGACGGCCCGGGCCGGCTGCTGCGTGGGCAGGAGGGGCGACGGGGGGCCAGTGGGGGGCTGACGCAGTGGTCCAGGGGCGAGGCCGGACCAGGAGCACGAGGGCACGTACTGGGGCGTGTGAGGCCCCAACCGGTCTTGGTGGCGGGTGGGTGTGGGGTGCGGGGAAGGAATGATGCTGTTGTCACCTTGCACTTTCTCTGCTGCGGGGGGGGGGGGAGACAGCAGGTAAAAGCTGCTTTCTGCCCTTCTGGGGACATCTCAGCCCCGTCTGGGGGAACGTCACCTTTTGGGGGAGACTCTGTACCTCATTGAGTTTTGTCGCAGGGAGCTCCTCAGCTCAGCCACCATCCGTCCCCATTTACACACTCAGGTTATTTCCTCGGGGCACAGGGCCCAGAGGGGACTCGTCGCAGGAGGCACATGTAAAGGCTGCTCGGTTCTTAAAATCACGTGGCTGTCAGGAGAGGCGGGAGCGGTTACCTGTATTTTCTCTGTCCCGCTGTCTTCATTGGGTTTTGTTTATTATTATGTCCTCCACGAGGCCAGCCTCCTGGTCACTGCCACCTGTTCTCACTCCTAACCTGGTGCGAGGCAGTCGTTTCCGTGCCTTCCCGTTAGGCGGTGGGTGGCTCATCGTCCCCATGTCCTGTCACAGAGTCTGGCACACAGTGGACATTTGATGACTTCATCACATGTATGACAAAGCACGCGGGAAACGTTAGCAGGGTCTGGGCCACGGCCGTGGCCTCTGACTGAGCCTGTTTCTGCTTTGTGGGGGTGACACCTGGCCCCCGAGCAGCCTGCGCTGGACCCCCTGGTTCAGGGAACGGGGGACCCTCAGCGGTGGGCCGCCCCAAGGAGGAGAATCAGCCTCCCTCCTGCCTCCAGCGGAAGGGTTAGCAGCGCCCCCCACCCCGCCCCGCAATTAGCACCCTCCAACGTGGAGGGAGCCCCCCCCCCAACACCACCACTGAGGTTGGGACCTGCCTGCTGATGGCTGTTCCCGACCACCTGGGCCTGACGCGACCTCCGTGCCAGCAAGAGTTTCATTAGCAGGAAGGTCTACTTTATCCATTGCCATGGCCTTTTATTACTTCTCAGGGGCTTTATCTCCGCGGCCGCCTTGCCTCCCGGCTAAATGAGGATTAATTTTTTAACAGGATTATGTGCTGGGTGAGCTACGCTCTCTGGGGGATGCGGGTTCCTCCTCTCTCGCTCTCAGCCTCTCCCCTCCCTCAGCCTCGCTCCGGGCGTTCCGGCAGGTGGGGTTCCGGGGCCCTCTTGTTCCAGCCCCTGGGGTGGGTGAGTGGGAGGCTGGTGGGGGGACTTTCCTGGGGTCAGCGGGCTGGACCATCCCTGGGAGCTGGGGACTGGGTGGGGGGGGGATGGAGGGGGAGAAAGAGAGGGAGGGAGGGGGGAATGGAGAGGACAGGGTGGGGACCGCTTTCTGGAGGCCCACTTGGCCCAGCATCTCAGCCTCCTGAGTGACACGACCTCTACATTTGCCGGCATCAGACCTGGATCTTTCACCTAGAAAAATATCTCAATTTCCGCTCAAGGTTCATAAAGGCGAGCCTGCTCCTTCCCTCTCTTCAGCCATCATTTAGGGGATAAAACCCAGGTCCCATGGGGGCTCTCGGGGCCTGTGCACGCGGCCCTGCAGATCGCCTGGTGTCACCTTGGCTGCCCCCCCCCCCATCACTGTCCTTCCACAAACTGCAGGAAGGGGCTCCTGTCTGCTGAGAGGCGGCTTCTTGCGTCCCCTGCCACCTGGGAGCAGTTCCCCATCACCCCAGAGCCAGGGACCGTCAAGGTGCCCTTCGTTCCTTCTGCGGAAACAGTCGTCCCCTCTGCATGTGTGTGTGTGTGTGTGTGGGTCCGCTTCCCCGCACCAGGGCGGGCCCGAGAGGACACGTCTGAGCCGCATTCTCATCCAGGCACGGGGGGTCTCAGACGTGTTTATGGAAAGAGGAATGAATGAGTGAGTGAGTGAATGAATGAACGGGAGGGAAGGGGAGGAGCGGGCTGGCTCCCTGAGTGACGGCTTTGCCGTGTCCCTTCCCTCCCAGCTGAGCCCGGCGCGGCTCACAGCTGTGAGGAATCGCCACAAACGGGGCCTCCAGCAACAGCCATGTACTCTCTCAGGTTCTGAAATCCAGTGACAACCTGCTCAGAGCCTGGGGCTCCCAGGAGACGGGGCGGGGTCACAGTGGGGGCCGCGGGAAGTCACATTTGCTTCGGAGCAGGAGTCAGAGAGAGTTGGAGCAAGGGGATCTGGGGTACACTTTTCCCTTCCCGCCTGGATCCCCCGTGATGCTGAGGTCGCTCCGCTCCCGACTGCTTGTGTGGGGGGGCACCCGGGACCCTCCCTTTTGTGGCTGACTAGCCAGGTCTGTGAACCTTTCCTCCTGCTTTTGGCTGACACCCCCTAGGAGGAACCCGCTGCTGGCTGCCACCTCACAAGTCGCTGCTCCATTCAGAGGCCTTGTCCCCATGCAGTGACTCTATTAGGTCACTTGCTTTGTCGCTGTCCCCTCGTTTTGGGTATAAATCTTCTTCTGCTATGATCTTCTTGGAACTCCAGCTGGTTTCCGGGGGGGGCTCAGGACTGGGACCTGGAACATTCCAAAGGAGTTTTTCCTGCTGTGAATGGGTTTCCTCTCGCCCCAGCGGCTGAACTCTGGGGGGCAGGGGTTAGGGGGGCCACTGCTGTCCCCGGGGGCCGGGCCACAGGGCAGTGTCTCAGCCTGTGTCACCTCTGGGGGCTGCTCTGTTCAGCCAACATGGGTTTGGCACCTACTGTGTGAACGGCAAGGGGAGGGGTCTGTCTTTGGGGGTTTGTTTTCCTGCAGACCTGGGGGGGCCCTCTGACGAGCAGCCGTAACAGAGTAGAATCCTGCAGGCGGGGTTCGCGTGGCCGCCTGCCCCGTGGGGAGAGGGATGAACCCCGGCGGGAACCCAGACGCGGCCTGGCTTTGTATTCTCCGATGTGTCCACCAGGTGGCGCTGCCCGACCGCGGATCCGCGAGCTTCGCTCTCGCGTGCGATGGGGGGTGGGGAGGGGGTCCCGGGGTAGTTCCGCTGCCCACTCCTTCTGCCCGCCCCGGGGAGCCAAGGGATGACGGAGGCCCCTTTGCCCCGAAGGGTGGGGTTTGATGTGCTGTCCCCGACCCCAACCAGCTCGTGCCAGCGATGGCGACAGCAGAAAGCTGGCCGGGCTCCCTGGGGCCCCTCTCCTCCCACCCTGCAGACCTGGGACACAGGTGTGGGCTCTGTCCCCCCTGCCTGCTCCTGCAAAGGAAACACGCGGGCGTGGCTCCCTGCGCCCTCCTGGACCAGGCTGCTGGGGGGCTGAGCCGGGGTGTGCCGGTCAAGGCTCCAGGGCCCAGCCGCCCGCCCTGGGAGGGGATGGGGGGGCCCAGTGTGGCCATGGCAGGGAGGGGTACCACAGACTCCAGCTGCCTGTGGGAGGAAGGCGTCCCTCTTTCCGGGGGTCCCACAGGAGGGTTGCAGTGAGGTTGGGGGGGGTGCAAGGCGCTGACTGGCTGCTTGCTGGGAGATGGAGGGGAAGCGGCAGCAGTTGGGGGCGCCTGTCCTCTCGCCCTAGGGCCCCTCCCTGCTGGGTCCCGTCCTGGGGGGGCAGGCTGGGGAGTTGGGGCCTGTGGGGCCTGACGCCCGCTGGCTGCTTCCACGTCTGACCCACAGGTGAGGACCCAGCCAGACGCAGGGCTGCCCCCCGGCAGAAAGCAGGGCAGACCCTGCCAGCAGGTTCACGAGGATGGGGGGCCCTCTCCCTGCCCCCCCCCCAAGAGGAGTGAGCACCCCTCACCACCTGACGTTCGTCTGTGGCGGAGAAATCTTGTCACGTAGTGAGGAGGGGCAGGGTGGGGTTCCCGTGAGAAGGGGGGACCGAGGCCGAGGGGCTGGGGTCTCATCCCGCCGCCCCGACCTCTCGGTGCACCCCAGCCAGCACACACGGGCTCAGCCGCCATCCCCCAGGGCCCGGAGGCAGGCCCAGCCTCCTCGGCTTCAGGGATCTGGGGTGCTAGCAGGGACTTGGGGTGCTAGCAGGAATCTGGGGTGCTAGCACGGGGACCTGGACTTGGCTGCTGGGCCTCGGAGGCTCCCGATGTCACTGCTCCTTCACCAGCCTGTCCTGGGCCCTGGACGGAGGTGACTTTCCTCTCTTCTCAGGCTCTGGGGGTCCCATGGAGGGAAGGTGCTTCCAGCCAGAGGGGAGCAAAGGGGTCACCCCGACAAGGCTAGACCCTTCCCTCCCTGGGCCGAGTCCCTCTGCCTGCCCCCCGCAGGAGGCAGCCGTGTTGGAGGTGCCCCTGCCCTGGCCAGCCTCCTACTGCCCCCCTGCCTGCGGGGCTGCCAGATGGGGCTGGCCCGAGGCAGGCAGGTCTGCCTCGGGCCCCGGCCCCGGCCCCGGCCCCGCCGTGCTGGAAGGCGGAGGAGGGCCGAGCAGGCCGGCAGAAGGCAGCCCAGGAGGGGGGCTGCCCGGGCAGACGGGCTGACTGTCAGGACAGATGGGGGGCCGGGCAGGGGGCCGGAGCCCGCCCCATCTGCTCCAAGCCCCTGGTGGGACTTTCCTCTTCCTCCTGGGGCTAAGTTGGGATGAGGCCGAGAGATGGCTTCAGCCCAGGCCTGCTTGTGTCCTGCTGGTCCTCTCCGCGCCCGGGGCTCGGGGCCGGGTGTCCCCCGTGGTCCTGACCTGGGGTCTCACAGCCTCCTCCCAGCAGTGAGCACGGCCAGAGCTCACAGAGCTGGGGGGATCCCCGAGGACCCAGGGCGCCTGGACACAGGGCGTGGCACACCGCAGGGCCAGAGCCACCCACCGCAGACGAGGTGACACCGAGAGGCCCCTGGAACAGGCAGATGGTGAGCTGAGCCTGTGCCCAGTTGCCATCAACAGCCAGCCTGATACAGTGGAGGAGGGGGTCAGGGGACGAGGGACAGTTTGGAGGGGTCGCCTGGCAGGGGGTCAGGGCTTCTCGGAGGAGGGCTGGCTGAGCCCATGCAGGCTCCAGGAGGCGGAGAAGGGCAGGGGGGCAGGTGGGAGGGCTCCCGGGGGGCGGAAAGAGCCAGGCAGGAGGCAGGAAGGCCCTGGATGTCCCACTGAGGTGTTGAGGTCACCTCCCGTGACCTCAGTCCTCAGACCCCTGCTTGGGAGGGGGCTGCAGCAGTGGCCTGGGGCCTCAGAGTGCTGGGCGAACTGTCCTTATGTTGATAATGATAATCCAAACATGTCATCTGTCTCTTACCCAGTTACCAAGGACACCTTTGCAGCCACCGAGCAGCGCAGGCGGCGACTCGGTGGGGACGCGTCCGCTGGTGCTGTCACTGTCCCCGGGGCAGTTCCTTTACGGGAACCACACGGGGAGCACCGGCGTGGCCCCTGCGCATGGGCATCCATATTGACGATGACAAGAGCCAAAGGCAGCAAGAGCCCAAACGTCCTTCGGTGGACAAGTAAACGAGACGAACACCGCGCGGCCGTAAAGAGGGGTGACGATCTGACACGCGCCGTGACGCAGACGGCCATCGGAAGCACGATGCCCAGAGCAACGCCAGACGCACAGACACACGCTGTGCGACTCCACGTATGACGCCCACGACGGGCCAGCTCCCGGCGGCGGCGGTTGATGGGTGGCTGCGGGAGGTGGGAGGGGGGGAGGGACAAACAAGAGGTGACAGGGCTCCTTTTCGAGGGGATGATGATGGTTTGGAACGAGACGGAGGTGGTGGCCGCACATCCGGAAGCCACTAAATGCCACTGGCTGGTTCAGCAGACGATTAAAACCACAGTTCCAGAGTCTTCCATTCGCTCTTCCGGGAGGAAGTTGCAGGGACTTTGGGGAAAACAAATGAGAAATCTTTTTAAAAAACACATCGCTGCTTTATATTTTAAGACCTTTCTTAGAGGTTCATTTCTGGCCGCCACTTTACCTGATCCCCCACCCCCCAAACCTCGGCTCCAGATTTCCGAGGCTTTGCTTAAAAGCCCTAAAACTAGAGAACCCATTCTAACAGGTCTGGGGGCCACGGGGCTCCTGTGTCATCCGTCCCCTGCTCCCCTCCTCCTGTTTGTGACACTGGCGATCTGCGAGTAGAAGGACCCCCGACTCAGACTGGGGGGGGGGACCGCCTCGGGAAGGGGCTTTTACCGGGACCTTTGGAACTGTTTCGCTCTGACGCGGGAGGGTGGCCTCCTTGTTTCCCGGACGCTGGGCGGGGGGGCCAGGAGGATGTGCTTGGAGCGTGTGGGGGCTTCTGGGACCACGGGTGCCGCCCGACGCCAAGGACTCATCACCCTTGTTTACTTATCCTTCCCGAGGCTCTGTCCCCTGGGGACCCTGCTGACGGCAGGGAGGGCTGTGGGGACACAGAGGATGGAGAGACACAAGTGAGGCTCTGCGGGAGAGTGGGAGCCCCGCCCCGCTCAACCGCTGGGCATCTCCCTCCTGGGCGAAAGGGCAAACGGGCCCAGGCCCGGCCCTGGGTTCGGCCCCGCCCCTCTCCCGCCTGGCTCCGCCCCTTTCGGGACTTAGAGCAGAGGGGTGGGCTGAGCATGATAGCTCCAGAACCTAATTTCGCGGTGTTTCCGCGTAATTCGCCATCACACGTAACAAAGGCGCTGCGGCCCGGGTCCAGCGCATTTCGTGCGTGGGCGGCCGCAGGCGGCCAGGCGCCCGGGTTCCGGGGCGGGTGCTGAAGAACGGGGCGCTGCGGGCTGTGGGGTGTCAGTGGCGGAGTCCGCCCGGGTCTCCAGGGAGCAGAGGCTGAGAGAGACGGGTCGGGGGGGGCGGGAGAGGGGGGACTGGGGTGGGGTTGGGGTGGGACGGACAGCTCCCGCTCGCAGGACCAGCCCCAAGGAGCCCTGTGGGGTACCCCTCAGGACCGTCTCCCCTCTCAGCACAGTCTGTTCAGACAGAGCCCACTGGACGGGATGGGTCCTTTGGGGAGGTGCCCACGCCCAAAGGCGCATCTTTGGAGCACACGGCCCTGGGCTGGATCCCAGCCGCCTCTGCTTTTCAGCTTGTGGCCCGGGGCAAGTCCCTTACCTGTCGGGGGTGGGAAGCAGCTCCTTCACCACCCGCTTCCCGAGGCTCGTGGTCCAACCTGGGCATCCTGAATCCAACACAAGCAACCACCCTCGCAGTCAAAAGATGCCAGATATACACAGCCCGGCCCAGAGACCTGTTAATTAGGGCTCATTAACTGTGAACCAGCCCGGCAGCCGCCCCGGAGGCTGGGGTCCTTCTGCCTGCCCCAGGCGGCGGTGGGGGGGGCATGCTCCTGTCTGTGGGGACCGGGGGGCTGCCAGCCCTTGGCCGCGGCCTGCACAGATGCCCTCCTTTCGGGCTCCATTGTTTTGGGGGCTCGGTCTCTGTCGGGGTGCTGCTGCCACAACGCACGGTCCATAGGGCCGTTGCTCAAGTGCCAGCAATGAATTGGAAGGACTGCAAGCTGCTGACGGCAGCCACCCCCGGGTCACGGTGTGGCCCGCGGCCCAAGCTGACGTCACCGGATGCGGGCAAAGTCTGGAGGGGGTCAAGGGATGGGGTTCCTTTCTGCCCTACTCATCTACGTATCAGCTACGAGACTGACTTCACGTAAAGCCAAACAGAACGGGAAACCCACGTAGCCGGGGCCTTTTTCTCCTCGTTATCGTTCTCTGCACCCGAGACCTGTAAGGGTCGAAGGTGCCAGCACCTTCCGACAGGTCTTGGGCGGCCTGGGAGGTGCTGATCAGCGTCAGCCCTTCGCAGGGTCCACCACGAGGTGCTGGCCGGAGGGCCCAGGCAGGGCCGGGTCCAGGGCCGACCACGGTGAGAACAGTGCCAGCTGGGGTCCCTCCTCCTGTGCTCTGGTTTTCGAGGACCCTGGGTGGGAGGGGAAGGAGAGCGGAGGGAGAGGGGCCGGTCAGAAGCGTCCCCGCTGGAGTGGACACTGCCCATGTCCCGCCCAGATCGGAGCCACCCCCTCCCCAGCTCTGCCGGCTCCCAGCAGCCCCCTCTGAGGAGGACCGGCCAGCCGGTCGACAGGGCCCGGCTCTGTTTGTCCCCTGGGACCAGGCGTTCGATGGCTCTTTAGTATGTTGATCATGCTGTGCAAACACCGTCTCTATTCCCAGAACGTTTGCATCACCCGGAAGGAAACCGAGTCCCTGTGAGCCGCCGGTCCCCACTCCCTGCCGGCCCCCAGCACCGCTAACTCTGACCGCACTCGCTGGCCCGCGATGGGCATTTCTTGTAAATGGGATCACGGACACGCAGCCTTCTTCCTGCTTTCCGGCTCTGTCCCCGGGGCAGCCTGTGGCAGCGTCTCATTCGTCCTCTGGCCGAGTGACGTCCCATCGCGTGGCTGTGTCCCGTCTCGCTGGTCTGGTCTGTCGGGGGACATGGCTGGCTCCACTGTCTGGCGTCCGCCTGGGCTGCAGGGGGAGTCGGGACTCGGTGTCGGAGTTGGGGTCCGGAGCCCGCCCCCCGGACCTGTGGGCTGGCGGCCTGCGCGGGCCCCCCCGGGGCGGGTGACACAGGGCCCTGCCTCTCCCCTGGCAGAGGACGCTCCGGCCCGTGAGCAGGCGCGAAAATGGCTCCGGATGGCGGTGCGGCAGCAGCAGTGTCCCGGCCCCAGGCACCTGCTGTGGCCGGCCCAGCTGTCCCTCCCTCTGTGTCTGTGTGACTCCCGGGGGAGCATGGCTCCGAGGCTGGCCGGGAGAAGGCAGCCTGTGAGAGGGGGCTGGCTTCCGTGCCCCGCCGTGCCCCCAGGATGGCCCACTCGCTCCACTGCAGGCCACCCGCTCTCCCTCCCGGGGACCGAGGAGGGAGTGGACGCCATGGGTGGCTGGGGCCTGCGGTGGCGTGTCAGCGATGCCCTCCCCGCCTCCGTCCCTGCCAAGGGGGCCCCGGGAGAGGCTTCCGGGGGTCCGGTCTCTGGGCAGGGCGGGAACCTGCAGGAAAGGGTGGAGCCTGGACCGGGGCCGGGCCCCTCCCCGCCCCCACCAGCTTCCAGTCGGTGCAGCCAGAGGGTGCGGTGTGTGCGCCGTGTCCGTGCGTGTCCTGGAGTTTGGGGGTGGCCGGGCAGTTCGGGCGGGGCCTCTGGCTCTCTCGGTTCTCAGCTCCGGCTTAGTTTTTGTCCCCACGGATTCTGTCTCGGGAACCTCCCAGGAATTTTCGGGTGCAGAGCCGGCCGGACGTGTTGCAAAGCGGGGGGCCGGCAGCGGTGAGCCCAGCCGTGACCTCCGCCCCGGCCAGCGGCCCGTCACTTCCAGGCTGTGTCGAATCGCACGTCCCCTGAGAGTCCCCACCCCGAGGCCAAGATCCCTAAAGGCATTCTGGCGAAAGGGACAGCTGCCCCTTTACCCTTCAAACGCGGGTCAGCAGGGGCAGGCTGCGCCCAGGGTCCTTGGGGTTGGGGTCCTTGGGGTTGGAGGTGGGCGCCTGCCCCGTGACCTAACCCCGCCGAGCCCCCCAGTCTGTGCCTGACTGATCTGCCAGGGAACGTAGAGAGTGGCAGAGGGGACACCAGTGTGGGGCTGGGGACAGCAGTGTGACCCTTGCCAGTCATAGCCAGAGCTGTCCCCAAACGCAGGACGGGGACATGAGGGGTCAGCCACAGCCGGTCACCGGAAACCAGTGGCTACATGACTCACCCAGGCGGGGAGACCCCCGGAAGCTGGGGGCTCTGCGCCTGCGTTTCTCTCCCCTGCGCTGGACACGCAGGTCCGAGGGGCGGCGGGCGGGGGCGGGGCTGGGTTCGCTGCTTGGGAGCCACTGGGCTAGTGAGTAGCCATAGTTGCCTTCCTCCCGCAGCCCGCGTGGCCCCCGTCTCCCGGCCTGCCCAGGGGTTCCAACGGCGGCCCCCCGCAGAGCTCTTTGCCTCTGGCTTCACTTTCACTTCCCTTGTGGAACTCCCGCCTCCCGCGCCCCCTGTTCCCAGGGGCTCAGCCATCACGTTTGCTGAATGGCGGAGTGAATTTCCACTGAGGCCGTCCTGTCTTGTCTCCTTCTGAACATCTGCGTCCTTCGTCCCTTGGTCCAGGAGCTACACGTGGGGCAGGCACCTGGTTATTCCCACCCTTTGAAACCCTCCTGTTGATGCCCCAGAACTCCCTTAGAATGTCACCTCCTCCAGGAAGACTTCTGTCACTACCAGCTCCAAGTGGTCCTTCCCTCCCTGAGCTCCTGGGACTTGCTGCAGTCTCACAGCCTTCCAGGGGTGGGGGCTCCGCCCTTAACCCGAGACCCCATTCCCCACAGTGCCTGCGGCGGGGCTCGGCTGCAGGCCGGCAGGCCGCAAGCACCGACTTCGATGACTCGTTGGAGGAAGCGTCAGTGGGCGATCTGTGTTCCTGGCAACGCTGCAGGCTTGGGGTGGCGCCCAGCCCCTTGGGCCCACTCCAACCTGGGTGCTTGACCCATCCCTGCTCCTGCCCCCCCGACGAGTCCCCCCAGCAGTGAAGACCAGCGTTCCTGGGGCCCCTCCGGCTGGGAGAAGCGTCTGCAGCACGCACCCACCTGGACACCTGCCCCGGCCAAGCGCAGGTGGGCTAGGGCGTGGTTGCACCTGTGAGCCTGGAGACGAGCTTCTCAGGCATGGGGACCGGGGTGGTGGTGGAAGGGTGTGTGGGTGCGGGAAGCTGGCGAGTCTTGTCCGTGGGACCCCGCCGTCTTGTGTGGCTGTAGGGAGCACCCCCCACACCCCAAGCCTTTCTGGGTTTAAGGTTTCCCGCCTCTGTCTTCTCCCCAGCTCTGCACTCAACACAGGGCTTTCGGTGAATTTTGCATTTTTCTGCATAAACTCGAACTTACGAACGCTGTGTCGGGGACGGTTAACCAGTGTCATCACGTCCTTCCTCCTGCCCTCAGATCCTCTGCACAGTGGCTTCGGATGCGTTCGCCTTTGCGCTGGGCCCGTGTGCTCAGCCTTCTCTCCTGGTCCGGGGCCGGGAGGCTGCAGGCGGACCAACCGCACCGAGTTCTGGGCCCGGGGGCAGGGGAGAGGGGACAGCCTCGCCGGGGAGACTTCACCGTGCCGACAGAAACCCATTCCTCCCCCAGTGGGAGAGGGCTCTTCAGCTGCGCGAAGAGGCTGGAATCTGATGACAAGGCGGATAGATTCAGTCTCCCCTGCATCCGTCACCGGGGACTTCGTCGCACTCCAACCGATGAGACAAATTCACGTCGAAAGCATCATTTATAAGAGAGTGAAGTCACAGCAAAAAAATGCACTGGAGGGAGAAACAGCGTCTCCACCCGCACGGTGATCTCTCTTTATCCTCCCGCCCCCTTACGGGGGTCTGACAGCCCCCCGTCTCCACCTCACCCCAAGACGCATCATTGGACTAATGAGTGGCTGATCAATGTCTCATTAAAGCCTAGCCATTGATTACAGGAAGTGCCCTGGTGACTTGGGGATGAAATGTGGTGGCAGGGGGGGTTCGGATTTCCTTAAGCACGGCCGGTGGTGCTTTCCTTCTTGTCCTTCTTGTCACTGAGATGACAGGTGGCAGGCAGGGTGTGGCTGCCTCCTCCTGACCTGCCTGCTCCAGTGCCTCTCTGTCCAGGTTTTATCCGTGGGGTGGAATTACGGGAGGGGAGGGGACAGACAGGCGGCAGGGACCCAGGGCCACCGACCTCTGCTGCCATGCAGGAGGGGTCGCTGAGTGCCAGTGGCAGGTCAGGGCGTCGTGTGGGGGTGTCTGAGCTCCCTGCCAGCTACAGGGGCGCCTGGAACCCGGAGCGGCTGCGGGTGAGGGAGGGATGCCGGCAGGTGCCGGAAGGTGGTCCACGAGCCTCCGTGTGATGGACACACGTGGAGGGGGAGGGGGAGGGAGGGAGGGACGAGGTGTGCCGCGGTCCGTGTGCAAATTAGGGAAAGGAGAGCAGAGTGACCGGCTGGCTCCCTTCTAAGTCTTCCCATGTCTTCTTTCTGGTACTGTGAGTCCTTCCCTTTTATAGAAGTGAGTTTTCAGCTTAAAAAAAAATAAAAGAGCAAAGTAATTTCCCGTGTGCTGTCCGCGTTGGTGCCACTGAAACCCAAGGGTCTCGTTTGTCATTTTTACAAGAACAGAACGTCCTCATCCCTCGTCTTGCTCCTCTGAAACATTTTTCTACGTGGTCTGTGTCCCCAGGAGGGCCCGGGTCCCCACGGAGACTGCCCTTCGGTGCCGAGCCGAGAGCTGATGCGTTGATGCAAGGGACCCCAACCCGGGCAGGCAGCTGCTTGTGGCTTGGCGGACTCGGGGTGCTCAGATGGCCCCTGAGTCCTTTCCTTATGGTTGGAGGCTGATTTTTGTCGTGACCCCAACGCATTCCGTGGCAGAATAACGTCGGTGCTCAGTGCCCAGCAGGGCGTGGCCTTCTAGGGTCCAGCCCGGGTGTGTGCGTTGAGGGGGGGCTGCAGGCGGGGTGCCTGGAAGTTTAAAGACCCCCGACAGGCACCCTCTGAGCCCTGAACCGGCCACCGAGAGCCCGGCCAGCGTTTCCGGTCGCTGTCTGCTCGCTTCCTTCCTCCCCCACCCTCTCACGAACCGTCCTCCACCCATGAGCACTTGCCACCGGCGAGTCACCCTGCCCGTCACGTGTGCGTTTCCGTGCAGGGCCGCCCTTGCACGCGGTGCCACCGCGAGCGCGGTCTCCCGGGGGCGGGGCGCGGTGTTGTGGCTGACGTGGGTCCGTGGTCGGGGTGAAGCCCACCGGAGGGAAAAGGACTTGGCCCCGTGCAGGTGAGGAGGCCGGCGAGCTGTGTCTTCACAGAGGCCAGACTGAGCCGCGGTCCCCGGACGTCCTGCTGTCATGCCCAGGGATGCCAGCGCCACCACTCGCCCTGGGCGGGCTCTGCTGTTCTCTGGGGCTCCTCCGTCAAGCGCCCTGACCCTCCAGTGGGGAAGTCACCTCGTCCTGGGACCGAGCTCTGACTCTCGCTGTCCCCAGCGTTCCCGCTAGTGCAGGGCGGCTGAAGGAGGCAAACCACGGGAACGCGCGGGCGTGTGCCGTGTCCTCGTGCCCGCCCAGCCGCCCCGGCCGCGTGCGCCGGGAAGCAGAGGCGTCCCGTGGCCAGGCAGCAGTTCTGAGCCCTCGGCTTTCCAGCCGATGCAGGGTCCTAAGCGCGAGAAGCACAGGGCTTCCCTGGTTTGTGATCCTGGCGCCCAGGACGAGTGTGGCGGGGACCCCACAAATCAGATCCACGGCACCAGGGCTCCTCTGGCAGGGCACACCCCCACACCACCGTTCCTGCTCTCTCTGCTCCCCACACCTCCCGCCCCGCCTGCCTCGCCTCCTGTGTCTCCGTGGCCTGGGTCACTGCCGGCCTGGGTCATCCCGGCCTGGGCCACCGCCGGCCTGGGCCACCGCCGGCGTGCCCAGCCTGTGTGCCCCGCAGCCGCCGGTGTCGGGGGGCTTCCACGCACGCCGCCACTCAGGGACCTCCAACGGCCCCCGCTGCCGGCAGAAAGCCGTGCAGACTCCTTAGCGTGGCATCCGAGCCCTCCGTCTGGCTGTGGCCCGCCCAGACTCACTTCGCGCCCCCGCCCCGCACTCCTGGCCCGCCTGCCGGTGCCATCGGCGCCCACCCGGCTGGGGCTCCGCGGTGGGGAGATCCGTGAGTCCTTCTGCATCTCCGTGTGGGATTCATCGGTTCGGCGAACACGCTCCGTGACGTGACGCTTTGGCTTGGCACAGCCTCGTGAACTCTGAGCGCTGAGGGTTTTCTAGGCAACATCCCTTGACACGCCTCTAATGATAGACTCATCGTTGTGTAGTGTCAGAAACACACTTCAGAATCATTTTCAAAATCCCGTTCTATGGGAACTGAAGCTTTCCTTGTCCTTTCCCGTGTTTTTATCCGCTCGTCGTGCTGTGTGGATCGGGTCTCTGTTTTGTGCCGGACACTGGGCTTCGATGCAACGAGCAGGCCCCCCGCTGTCGTTGCACAAGGGGACACAGCCCCGGGCCCCTGGGGCACGAGAGACACAATGGCTTCAAACATGGCAAAGGCACGGGGGGCCAGGAAGGCGGGTGGCGGGAGCTGATGCAGTCTTGGGGTGTCAGGGACTCTGCCTCTGCAGAGGGGACATTCAGCGGCCAACTGAGAACTGGGTGCTTGTTAGACACGAAGCAGAGGGTGCTGGAGAGACTGGCAGGCGGGGGGCTGCGGGAAAGGCGGGAACAGGTCCGGGGGGCCCGGAGCTGCTGTGGGGCCGGGAGGCCGGCGGGATGGAGGTGAAGCCAGCGAATCAGGCAGAAAGAGCTGTAGGCCGAGGCAAGGGGTTCACGGCCTATCTGGGGGCGAGGGGGAGCAGAAAAGGGCTTTGAGCTGGGGAGTGACGTCATCAGGCGGGTCTTCTGCAGAGATCGCCCTGTCTGCTCTGCAGAGACACCCGGAAGAGGGCAGAGGGGGTGGGGAGCAAGGACAGGTGTCGGCACACTGCGGCCAGGGGCCCGATCCCGCCCACTGCCCCGCGGGTCCATAAGCGTCACCCGCACACGGCGGCGCCCGTCAGCTCAGTGTTGCCAGCGGCTGCTTTTGAGACGTGGGAGAGTCGTATGCGGGGCATATTTACCGTGACCTTTTACCGGAAAGGTTTGCCAACCCCTGCCTGGGTCTGGGGGGTGGGAAGCAGAGCTGAGACGAGGCCGTGGGCGGAAACAGGAAGTAGGGCCGGCGGGATGGGGTCAGGGGTCGGGCAGGGGAGAAAGTGGGCGTGTGGGGGACTGACCCGAGACCCCGCTCTGGGGCAAGGAAGACATCCGGGCCAGTCCGGGACGGGCCTGGATGACTCCGATTGTTCCGAGACCATCCTGAACGATGCTCGCGTCTCCCCCGCTCGGGTTTGATAATGCAACTTAAAAGCCTCTTCACCTTCCCCCCCCCAACGTGGCCTGGGGTGAGGAGAGCCCACTCGATCCCTGGGAGCAAAGCGTCGCTGCGATCCTCTCTCCCCCCAGCCGGGAGACGGCTGTCTACCTAATTCCTAATGACAGCCTTGGAGGCTGCGTGAGAGCGGGCCGCGGGGACACGGCATTGTGGGTAACCAGCTGCCGCTGGAAGCCGTTCAGCGCTTCGTTTCCAGAGGCAGAGCCTGTCTGAAGGGAAAATTGTACCCCTGTCTGTCAGCATCGCTACTGGCAATCACACACCAGGAGCTAAGCCTGGTGTGGTAGGAGGAGCAGGGGTGCTCCCCACAATATAAGTCCTGCCACGCGCCGGAACCCTCCCTTCCTACTCTGGGACCCAGCTCAGAGATGGCCATGGCAGGCCGGAGGGGGGCCACCAGGAAGGGGTGGGTTGATAAGTCAGTGCTGCCGTGCACGCTCGGAGCTCAGTCCTGCAGAGACCTCAGAGTCCCCCCCTCCACCTGGATGCGACGGTAGAGCCGGGGGGCAGTCCGTTATGAGCGGACACTGGAGGCTGAAGGCTTTGGTGGGGGAGGAGGGTGAATGTCAGGACCTGTCCACCTGCTCCCAGAGGCCCGAGCAGTCCTCCGAGGTTTTTTGGGGGGAGCTTCAGGCGCGAGATGCATGCACCACTGCTGGAGTCTGCAGGAGCCCTCAGACACGGCCAAGGTCCCGGGGTTTGGGCGGGCACCGACGCTGACCATGGGCTTTACCACGGGGGGGATGGGCGGACAGCCTGCTTTTTAATTTGACTCCCAAATGCCAGGATATTTGTAGGTCTCTTCTCTGTGGGGGAGCTTTTATTCTCTCCAGAAAAGGATCGTCGCATCTCCTGCCTAGTGCGGGGCTGGGGGTGGGGGCACAGGCCTGGCTTCTTTGTCGTGGAGCTGGCAGGGGAGGCTGGCTGGGTGGGGCTGTCACCCTCGGTGCGGAGACTTCTATTCTATCCTTCTCTGCTCAGCACTGCGCTTACCCCGCCCTCTAGGAGCGGGTGTCTGGGTGTCTGCGGTCCATTGGCCCGCAATGCGCCTCGGGCCTCTGTGGTGTGGGATGGGGGGGCCTCACCCCCCCGAGTGTGGGCAGTGAGGCCTTCACAGCACCCGCGGCCTCCCGCGGCCACGGTGTTGGGCCCCGCCCTGAAGGTCACGCGCTGTGTCTCTCTCTCTCAGCTTCCAGGCTCCATCCGGCCGAGGGTCCCATCTAGTCTCTCTCATCCACTGTGTCTCTGCTGCTCGGTCTCCTTGCTTCGCGGAGATGTTCCAGAGGAGCAGGGATTGGAAGGGTCTCAACCCCCATTTCAAACTGGGCTGGCCCCCGGCAGTGCTTTACGTCGGTCCCTGGGAAGCTGGCGGCCACGTTCCCCGCGAAAGGTCGCGTTCAGACGACAGTGACAGCGCTGTTGGATGAGCCGGCACAGAATGAGACCTGGCTCTTTCCTGCTAAGGAATTTAAACTCCGACACCTCGATGAAGGTTCTTTCTCACTCGGGCCTAGGCCGGCGTGGGCTGGGCGGCTCCATCCCACAGCTTGGCCATCTGGAAGGACAACACGATGGCCGTGCCGGAGCGCACGGGTGGGTCAAGGTGTAGGCCGAGCAGGAGGCACGCAAAGGCCAGGCTGCGAGTGGCTGATGTCACTTCTGATCGCAACACGCTGGTCACGTGGCTCCAACTCCCTGGCCTGCAGGCTGGGAGACCCCGAGGGCGCGCGCATGCCCGGAGTGCCCGGCCGGGCCCTGCGGAAATGACGTCAGCGGGAGCCCGGAAGCCGGAAGCGCAGGCCACACGCCGCTCTGGCCGAACATGGCGGCGATGGGCGGGGCTTCTGGGGCACCCGCGAGGGGTGCCCGCCGGTGGCCGGGGCCCGCCGGGCGTTCCAGACGCCCAGCCCGTCCGACGGCCTCCGCGCTGGGGCTGCCTCGTTCCACCCACGTCGCTGCCCATTGGTAGCTGGGACGCAGGATGCGAAGCTCCTACCTTGTACTGTCCCTGGGGCTGGGTGGCCCTGGCTGTTGGCGAGTGGGGTGGAGGGATGAGGTGCAGGCCGAGATCGGGATGTGTGGACACCCGAGGCCGCTGGGCCCTGGTCTGCGCCGGCGCCCGGCGCCCCAGTTCACTGGGGGAGCAGGGCCAGTGGACCGGGGTGGTCTCTGTAGCACGTGTCCACTTGCTGTCCCCATGGATGTCTGCGGGGCCCAGGGCTCCCGAGGCCGGGGAACGTGGCGGGGAGTTGACTGTGGCCCGAGACTTGCTGGCATCTGACGGTGACAGCGTGGGGAGAGGCAGCTATGTTTAGAAGTAATTACCCTGTGTTGTGTGTGTGTGTGTGTGTGTGTGTGTGTGTGTGTGTGTAGGTTTTAAGTCGTCCTCCCCGGCAGATAGCTCCTCCAGGCTTCGGTGACAGAGTGGCAGCGACTTCGTGGGGCTCGATCTGCTTGCCTTGCAGACACAGGACTGTGTAGAGGTGGGGAGGGGGCCAGGGACATTGGAAGCCGTTGACCGCGGAGAGGTTTACTGCAGGGCAGTGTGTTATTCCGAGAGCCATCCCTGCAGGCGTTTAGACTCTGCAGGCCGAGGCCGTGGAGGACCACGGCCATTCATTTCGCGACTGTTTGCCAGCGGTGTCTGATACTGGTGCCATTCCAGGTGTTGGGGACACAGCTCAGCGGTGTGCTAAGCCCTTGACCTTGGCCTGGTGGAGGGGGCTGGGACACACACACACACACACACACACACACACACACACACGCATGCTTGCACATGGGCACATGTACAGGTGAACATAACGGTGGAGGAGGTACAGCCAACAGTGTCTCAGGCGGCGCTCATGGGAAGACCTGCGTGAGCCCCCGGCGTGGCCTGTGCCGATATCTGGGGATCAGCAGGTGCCAAGGCCCTGAGGCAGGAGGGTGCTTGGTGCAGGGGGTAAGAGGGTAAGGGCGTCAGGGTGTCGGGCGGGCAGGTGGAGCCAGATGGAAGGAAGATGTCCGCAGAGCAGAAGGCCAGGTCGCGCTTAACCTTTGGGACAGAGAACTAACTTTTCATTCCCAGTCTCTTTTCCCCTGAAACAGGTAGAGTTGACAAATAGGAAAACGCACCAGCTTGGGTCACATGTGTGTAACTGTCCCTTCAGTCAAGACACGGACGGATTTCAGATCCCCGGAAAGGTGGCTCCGCCCTCGTGCGGCTCCCCGCCGCCCCCTCCGGCCTAAGACATTGCACGAGCCTGCTCTAGACCCTCACACACGGGGCGCGTGTGGTACGCGTCCTCAGTCCTTGTCACCTGGCTTCTTCTGCTCGGTATAAGTTGCTGGCGATTCGTCCGCATTCCAGGGAGCGTGGGAAGGTCATTCCTTTTCTGTTGCCAGGTGGTGTGCCTGGCCTGACGGGTGGGTCACGGTTTGTCTGCCCCGCTTCCTGCCAGTGGACACTGACTGTCCCCAGGTTTTGGCAGCGAATGTCCCTGTGCCCGTGTCTTTTCTGCGAATGAGGTGGGGACTTTTGGGGGGAGTTTGAGCCGAGCAGGGACGTGGTTCTTCTTGGGTTTCACTCTGGCTGCTGGGTGGGAGCAAAGCGCGGGGGTGGCTGGGAGCAGGGCCAGGCCCGTGCCGCACCCCTGTAGTGGATGACATAGCTCGAAACACGGGGGCCTCGGGCTTCCTTGCTCAGGCCAGGGATGGCGCTGCTCGTGAGAAGCCCAGGGAAAGGCCCTCTAAAAAAACGGGAGGAGCCCTTTCTTTATCCCTGGAGTGCGAGCCTCCTCTTCCCCAGATCACAGCTCTGGGGCCCGGAGCCACCCCGTTCGTCTCAGGTGGGTGGCTCCTTGTTCCCTTTGCAAGATGAATGCCCGTCTGTTACGGTCTGAATATCTGTGTCCCCACCTCCCAAATCCGTAAGCTGAAACCCTAAGCCCCAAGGTGATGGTGACAGAGAGGGGCCTCTGGGAGGTGATAAGGTGGTGAGCGTGGCACCTCCATGAATGGGGCTAGTGCCCTCATAAGGGGAGCCCAGAGAGCCCCTCACCCCTTTCGCCCGGTGAGGACACGGGGTAGATGAGGTCTGTGAACCAGGGCCTGCTGGCGCCTTACCTGGACTTCCTGCCTCCAGAACTGTGGGGGGTAAATGTGCAGTTTGTAGGCCGCCCAGTCTGTGGTGTCACAGAGGAGAGAGAAGGGACCCTGCGTCCAGGGACAGGCTCGAGGCCCCACGGGCTTGGACCACAGAGGATGCTCCTTGGAGCCCCTGGGGGACAGGTGTGGGCTCCTTTCCCGGAGGTGGTCACGTTTCAGGGGGAAGCAGCCGGTCTCCTGTTGGAGGAGCAGCGTGGGTGACACGCACACACACAGTGTCACGTGAGGGCCTTGCACTCTCCCCGCGGCCCCAGAGCAGAGGGAGGGGTTCGGGGTGGCAGGTCCTGGTCCTGAAGCCGCCTTGCTCCTGCGGGTCCTTCGTGGCTGCCGTGTCCTTGCAGGAGGGCACCGTGCTGGGGCCCGGTAAGACCCGCAGGAGCATGGGGTGCTGAGCACCGAGCTGGGCGGGGGAGCCGGCCCGGAGACGGGTGTCCTGGGGGCTCCTGCTCCGCCCGCCACCCCCTGGCACTCTTCCCCTCGTCCGTAGCCTGCTTTGTCTCCCTCACCTGGCGCAGTGTCTCGGCTTTTCTTAAATGAGCCCCTGGCATGCGAGGTGGCTTGGAATTTTGTGAGGTTCTGCTCCCTGCAACGGTGAATGACGGGGGCTTCTCGTTGTACTTCCTGAAAGCGAGCCATCAATTTCTGAACAACACCTGGGACCTGCAAACTCAGCTCTCAGGTGCATCCGGGGGCTCGGCGTGCGGGCCGGAAGGTGGAGGGCGAGTCCCGTAGGGAAAATATCAACGGGTACAGAGAAGGCAGGTCGAGGCCGCTTCTCGTGGGAAGGAGGTGGGGGCCAGGAGGGAAGGTAGATAGTGAACTCACCCGCCATGAAAGAGAGGAGAGGCGAGACCGGAGGTGAAGAACAGATAGAAATGAGGGAGAGAGAGTGCGAGGGCGGGGGAGGGCGGGGGAGGAGCGGCAGCTGTGAGGAGGTGCAGTGCGCTCAGGGAGGTGCGGGGACATCGTCTGCATCACGGGTGTCGCGTGACGGCGGTGGCCTTTTGAGTCGCCAACGCGTTTGCCTCGCGCCGCTGCACACGGCCGCCCCGTCCGTGCTCACTCGGCTGGGGCATCTCCCTGCTCTGTGCCTGCCTGCCAGCCACGCATGGTTGTCCCGCCTCCCTCACCCCTACCCAGGTAGCACAGCGTCCTTAATACAGGACTAAGGTCCCAGGGGTACGTGTTTAAGTGAGACGCATGAACTGGGCGACGTCGGGATGGGGAAGGCCTGGGACCCCGGGAGTAAGGGGGAGGCAGCGCCAGGGAGCCGAGCAGGATGAGGGAGCCGCACCTGGCCTCACCCGTGTCGTCCTCGCTCTCGGGTCGGGCAGCTGGGCTGTCAGTAGGCCAGAGGCTGCGGTCAGCTGTGCGGCACCGCACATGCCTCCGCGGTGGACCCATAAGCAATCTGGACACCGAGGCTTGGGTCGCCTCCCTGGCTGGCGGCGGTACACTAGCTGGGGGGCGCCCCAGCCCCTCTGCGTAGGTAAAAACCCAAGTCTTAACCGCGGCTGTATTCTGATTGTGCGATTGTGAATGGTTTTTAGAATTTTTGTCTCTTTTTGAAAAAAAAAACGTGCTTTATACTTTCCCCCTGCAATCAGTTCCTGAAGCATCAACGTTAAAATACTGAAGTGGGAGAGAAAATTAAATCACCAAGAAAACCAGATGGGTTTTCTCATCGCGTTTGAAAGCATGTTTCTATGAAAAAATAAAAAATATGTTCGCTCATGGCACAAACATCAGAACAGTGCAGCAAAGTTCAAGGGTGGACGCCACATGTCCACAGCCGAGTGTCTTGCCCGGCTCTCCATCCGCCCTCGCCCCGCGGTGAAGCTGGTGGCGCGTCTCCCCAGAAAATGACGTATCCACGAGATACCCCCTTTTTCTCCTGCACGCACGGGATTTGATGTTAGTGGTTCTGGAACTTGCTTGGACGTATGACTTACCAGCACATAGAGCCCTCCCTGGCTTTTTAAAAAGAAATGATCGCTGGATAGGCCATCACATGGGTGTCCTGTAATTTATTTCGTGGTGAATGGCTACCCACCCCGCCCAGTGTATTTCTTGCTGTTGTAACAATATTGCACTAATATAGCCATGAACTTGCTGGTTTATCTGTGAGCACATCAGTGGGGGAGGTTCCTTGGAGTGGGGTTGTTTGATCAAAAGGTGATATGCCCGCAAGTTAATGAATATCACCAAACGTCCCTCCCAAAACGTTTTACCAGCTTAGTCCCACGTACCGTGTGTCAGAAGGTGTCTTTTTACTCGTTCCTTGTCCAGTGCTGGGTGTGTTCAGTGTTTAATGGTATCCTGTTGTCAGTCACATCCCTTTAATCATGAGTGAGGCGGAGCGTCTGTTCCTGCGGTTAGTGGCCGTTTACATTTTTCTGTGAACTGCTTGTTCTCGATGAGTTGTTTGTCATTTATTTGCGAGAACTTTTTATTTATGTACGCGATCCGTCTTTCATTATAGATGATACAGATCTCTTTCCCACTGTGTAATTTTTTTAGCTTTGTTTATAGCATTTATTTATTTATTTTTATACAGAAGTTATCTTTTTAGTAGTTAGAGTCTTTTCCTTTTTTGGCTTTTGTGTTTTACGTAATATTTAACCTTTCTCCACTCCAGGATTTTAAGATCATTCAGCGTGTTGCCCTCCAGCCTGTCTCCCCGGCTTCCCTCTCTGCACCCGGGGGAGTTGTTTGGGAGGGGGCGGGGGGCCCGACCTCCCCTGGCCTTCTATGTACCAGGTCCCAGGCTTCCGGGACGCCTTCTCGGCCATGCTGTCCAGGCTCCAGAAGCACTAACTTCCAGGTGGCCTTTGAGAAATGGCGCCTCATGCCAGGCCCGTGTGTGTGGGCTGTCTGGGGACCCTCCGACGGTTGACCAGGACCCCCCAGCCCCCGAGCTCTGGGCCTGTCTCCTCCCTGCCTCCCATTTAGACCTGAGTTACGGAAGCGGAGAACTCGGGGGCCGGAGAGTCCCTAGAGGTCATCTGTGTCCCCAGGACGGGAGGCCTGGACGCCAGGTCTCTGTACCCAGTGCTGGCCCCCTCGCAGCTCGTGTCCCCTCTGAGGCAGTTTTCTGGGGACTCCGCGAGGACGGTCTGTGCCCACCGCTGCTTGTTCCCCAAGCCGGTCGGGCTGCGCTGACACGGTGCTTTGGGAACCCCGTGGACCGGCCATGGCTTCCAGGCTGGAGGCTGTGTCTGTGGTACCGCGTGCCCGGGAAGTCCACTTCGGGGGTCTTGGGGGACAGCAGGGGCTGAAGGCTCCTGGAATGGGGCACGGGTATGGGGCGGGAGTAGGGTTCGCCCTGCTGCTGGCTCTCAAGGACCTGCAAGGAGCGGGGGTGGCACTCCCAGCCCCCCTCCCCCGCTGGCTTCTTTGTTGGGGGCGGACGGGCTGGTCCACGGTCAAGTGCAGTCCTCCAGGGAAGACGGAGCCTGAGGGGGAAGCACCGGGGGCGCGCGGTTACTCTCGTCTCCGGGGATGTGGTCGCTCCCCCTTACCGGCGGGGCGCCCCAAGCCGGACGTGCACACGGACCCCACCGGACGTAGCCCCAGACGGCAGGGAGTCCGTCCATGACGAATCCAGGCCGGCCACGCTTTCTCATATTAAATCTGTTCAGAATATTAAATAATTTCCTCTTCAGTGATCCCAGTAAATTTAATTAGTGCTTGTTCTCCCGAGAGAGTCGTCCGCTGGGTCCTGAGATGCTGTATTCATGGGAAGGAGGCTCAGGTCCTGTGGCGTGTGTGGCCGAGCTGTCGCCCACTTCATCAGCTGTCCGGCCCCCTGTTCCTTGGGGGGGTGGGGGGCGGCTGGGTGACACAGAGCTCTGGCCTCTGTGAGCCTCATTCTCTAGGAAGTGGGGGGACAGTGAGCACCTTGAGGTCCGTGTGGAGTTTGGGGCCCTCTGGCCCTCACCGTCTTGGCCTCTCCCGCGCCCTCTCGGGGGGCTCGCTCTGGGGGAGGCCAGCTGCCAGCCCCGCAGGCCCCCCACACACTCAGTTTCCTGATCTGTAAGTTGAGGGCAGGCACGCATCAGCAGGGCGGGTCACGCAGTTGGCCACCAGCCTTCCCCTCCCGGAAGAAGGCAGGCCACCCCCCCCCCCCGCGCTCTCCTGCGCTGTGCCCTGAGTCTGGCTCCCCAGCGGCAAATGCAAACCACAGCAGCCCCCTCCCCACGAGCCAGTGACCTGTCTGCAGCAGCAGTGCTGTGTCCGGTCTGTCGCGCTGTCCTGCGGTGCTCTTCCCGCGTCTGGGTCACCGGTCCCCTCAGACCCTGCGGGGGGTAGGGGGGCGGAGCCGCATCCATCAGAAGGCGTCTTCAGCTCTTCCCCCGCTGCAGACGTGCAGACCAGTGCCCTGCAGGCCTCGGGAACATGTCCGACTGAATTTAAAGAGTTCTCACGTTTTTTTCTGATGACAGATACAGCTCAGGTCCAATGTAGAAAACTTTGACCACAGAAGACAATTCGAAAAAATAAAGAATCACGGGTTGTCCACCTGCACGGAGGGAAAGGCTGCCGGCCTGGGGCGGGGGTGCGTGTCTGGCTGCAGCGTCCGAGTCCTTTACGTTACCCGGTGCGTTTACTCTTAACCGGTCCCCGGCTCGCAGACCCTCTGCAGCAACCTCCGAGTCCCCCGGGCGGGCTCTAATGCGCACATGCACTGTTTACCGGGCACCCGGAGTCGCGCGTCCAGCCTGCCTTGCAGTCTTGTGATGTCGTAAGCATCGCTGCAAACATCCCAGCACGTGACTCTTCTGAGACGAATCTTCGTGTTTGTTCCTCCGTGTCTCCTTAGGGTAAATTCCCACAAATGGACTTGCTGAGTTAAAGGGTAAACCCATTCTCAAAGTGCCAGGCTGCCTTCTGGGAGTGTCACGCCAGCTCGAACGCCCCCAGCCGTGCTGGACGGTCACTTCGCGGCCACCCAGACGCCCTGGGCGCAGTCAGTCCCCACACGCAGGTGGGGAAAAAGGAGGCGTGTTTTTGTTTGGATTTGCATTGTTTTGGTGTTTTTCCTACTCTGGGGTCCTTTGAAAGTCGTCTTTTGTGAGTTGCCCCTTCAAGCCCCCGCCTCTTGGGGTCTCGTCGGCACATGCGCCCCATCTTTGGTGTCTCAGGGTGCTGCGGGGAGGTGGAGAGGCCTCGCTCGTGTGGAGCACGCCTGGGAATACGGATGCGGGGGGCGGGGCCTCTCTGTGGGTGGAGTCTTCCTCCCTGTCCTCTGAGCACCTGCCGTGTGGCCTTGTCATTTAGCTGTTTCCCCATATGCGTCCCCAGCTTGGCACCCAGCGCCTGGAGGGAGGACTGGACCTTTTCACGGCTGCCGGCCACTGTCTGGCCAGAGCCCGGCAATTAGCAGGTGCGCGGGGACCGTTCGGTGAGTAATGACCAAAGCCCCTGCGCCCCGATTGACCTTCCTGGGCAGATGGCAGCGTTGTTAGCAGCTTAGGACTTTGTTCATCCCTTCATGGGACTCTCCTGGAAGGTCCCTGAGCGCTGATGGGGATAAGTGACCAAGCCAAGGAGACAAGGGTGGCGCGAGGGTCCCGTGCCTTGGGGAGAGCAGTGGCATGGGGCAGGGGGTGGCTGCCCTGGGCGTGGGGCCTCTTCACGGGCGCCGGGGGTATCTCAGAACCAGACAGTGATGGTTATGCAGTAATGTTAACGTGCCAAATTATGGGAATTTCCCCTCGATTTAAAAAAAGCAGAGGGTTCGCCTCGCCTGCTCCTTGGTCACTGCGCTCCGTCTGCTGTGCCAGGTGAGTGTGACCTGACACAGGTGTGTGCGAAGGGGCAGGGGGCTGCATCTGTGTGCCTGACCCCTGGCTCCCTGAGCCCACAGACCAAATGGGATCGCCCTCCCAGGGGAGTCTGCAGAAAGCTGAGCAGAGGGCACATCCGGGCCAGCGGTCAGCATGGTAGGAGAGAGGGGGCAGAGGTGGGCTCTCCAGGTGGGCGGGACGGGCATGGGGACCACGCGTGGCCAAGGCAAGCTCAGCACAGCCCTCCGTCTGGAGTCGGCCCCCGGGCACGTCCGCAGGGGCTTCTGCGTCTCACAGCCCAGCCCTGCGGGGACCGGGTGCCGTGGGTCCCTTGAGCAGGGCCGCAGGCCTGAGCACAAGGCTGTCCTCTGCTCTGCCGACCCGGGGCGGGGGAGGGGATGGTTGGAGGTGGAGGGCTCTTGGCGTGACCTTGAGTGTGTGCAGCTGGAGAGCCATCCCCGCCCTCTCTTGCCAGGTGGGACTCGTGACAGCTCTGGAAGCAGGGGGAGCGGAGCTAGCAAACGGGGGAGCGAGGGGAGGGGCTCTTTTACAAAAGGATGAACTTCCGGGAGGCGGACAAGCACCTGCAGCACAGCAGCTCCCCCCACCCCCCCAGCTCCCACACAGCTCTCCCTGCAGGGGAAGCACCCGGCTGCCTGTCCCCGCCTTGCGGGCTTGCTTGGGGGGTGTGTGGGGGTGCTGCCTCCGCGGGAATGGTGGGCTCTGACTCCGGGAGATGGGCCGCGGGGTAGCAGAGGAAGCAGCCGAGTCCCCGATGCGATGGCGTGTCTCCCCCGTGCAGGCAGCTGCCCTCCCAGGGGCACTGTCCTGTCCCTAGGGAGGTGGCTGCGCTTGGTGAACAGTCCGCACGAGTCCGTGTCATGTCTCGTTGGCAGTGTTTTTATCACGGAGGAAATCTAGCAGGCGCCCTCTGGGGGACCAGCTGTGCTGAAGATTAAGAGGGGGCTGGGGGCGCACTGGGTGGGAGCCCTGGCCCGAGGGACCTGGGGGCTTAGGGTCATTTATTGCCACTGCTGGGAACAGAACGAGGGACCCATCATGGCGAAGGGCCGGGGTATCCACTGGGTGGGGGGTGAAGACCTGCCCGACACCGGCTTTGCCCCATCTGTGTGGCCCGCAGAGCAGGTGACCCGGCCTTAAGTTCTCTTCCTTCATTGGAGCCATAGTGTGTCCAAGGCGGTACCTGCCCGGCCGTCTCCAGCCTCCTGCGGGCAGTTCAGTGCTGGGATGAAGGGAAACGCGGTTTGGGTTAGGACACAGGCAGGGCTGAGCGTAGTGGGGACTCCAGGCACAGGGCTTTCTGGGGATCCAGAGTAACTGTCTAGAGGCAGGTGGCTGAGCCCCAGGAGGTCACCTGGGGACCCAGGCTCCTCTCGTAGGGTCCATATCCTCATGCTCGGTCTCATGCGTGGTCATCTGTGTCCTAATTCCTTTGCTGATCTGGTCACCAGCCAGGCCGGGTCAGCGCCCACGCTGGTGACCACATCTTCACTTGACTGTCACATTGCGAGCACCCTGTTTCCACATGGGGTCACGTTCTGAGCTACGGGGATTAGGACTTGGCGTCTTTTGGGGAGCACCGTTCCGCCCGCAGCAACGTGTATCTCCGGGCACTGTTGCAAAGCTCCGCGCCCACGTCCACACGAGCCGGGCCCCTTCAGCATCCAGCTTCTGTCCCTCCTCCGTCCCCAGCCCCGCAGACCTGGCTGTCCTTTCCCCTCTTGCTGATGACGACGAAGAGAAAACCAGCAAAAATTCAGGCGTTCTGCCTGCACGATTCTGAGGAGGCCGGGGACGTGAGAAGTCGGTGGCCATCCCAGTGCGTGTCCAGACGTCCCTCACCCCGTGGACACCCCGGCATCTTCTCCGTCCTCCAGAACGTCCACCTGCCCGGGCGGGCGCACACGCCCTCCGCCAGGCGTCCCTCCTCCGGTCCCGGCTGTGCTCAGCCGGCTGCGCGCAGCCACACAAAGGGACAAGAGTGTGACTTCTGCGGAGCGAGCCTGGCACAGGCCTCCTTCCCACAGGATTGCCTGGGGTTGCCTAGCAATCTGACAGCACTGTGCCTCGGCAGACACACGGCTCGGATGGATTTTCCTATTTTTAATTTGTTTTCGGGGTGAACTCTGTGCAGTCACAGGCCGCGCTCAAGGAGACGGCATAGGTCCCACTCAAAACGAGTAGATCTGAGAAGGCGGGGAAGGGCCCACCGGCCCCTGCCTGGTTCTCCCCTCTGTTCTGGGGGCGCTCTGGGCTACAGACGCTGGAAGGGGCCTGGGGATGCTCCGTTCACTCCCCTCACTCCCCCTCTCTCCTCCCAGAGCGGCAGCGGTGATCAGGCCCCCCGAGGGACAGACGTATGCACGGTGTGGGCCTGGGACCCTCAGGGGCCTGCTCTCCCTCTGCCACCACTCCCCAGCCATGTAGGAGGGAGACGGGACGATTTGCAAGTGGTTCCCACTCCTGTCAAGATAAATGTCAGAACCGAAAGCGACTGGGTACTGCTACAGAGCTGCAGGCTCTTAAATAAAATATCAAGTCTGCGAGTGTGTGTGTGTGTGTGTGTGTGTGTGTGTGTGTGTGTGTGTGCGCGCGCGTGTGCGTGTGGCTACGGATGCACCTGCCTGTCCCCACACGGGAGATACAGGCCCAGTGCCGGCAGGGGCGGGGCCGAGATCCGGAGCTGCCGCCCGCGCACCTGGACGCTCTGGGCCTCAGTTTCCTCATCTGTAATAGGGGCCTGTACCCAAGGACCTCTGAGTTGCTTCCAGCTCCGTGGAACCAGGGGACAGGGCGAGATGGCGGAGGGAGGTACTGTGAAAAGGCCGGCGATGGAGGCGCGGGACAGCTGGACTTCGGGGAGCAGGAGAGGAAGCAGATGGCGGAGCAGAGGGAGCTGCCTCGGGGGAGGAGAGCGGCGGAGTGCGCGGTGGAGGATGGGAAGACGGTTCCAGAAAGGGAGTGGGAGCAGGGCCACCTGCCTTAAAGTGATCAAGTGCACCCAGAGGAACCACAGGCTAGTTTGGCCCCCCCCCAACCCTGGTGACCCCCGGAGAGCCATTTCTGTGGGGTGTCGGGGAGGAGGCGGGGACTGTGACGAAGGGGCGAAGATGGCAACATCCAGGGATGGTTCTTCAAGGGTGGGTGGGGCCTGTCGGGGCTGGTGGGCCGGGGGGCTAGTGGGCCGCTGGAGCAGGGAAGACCGGAGAGGCGGAGGGAGAGGCGGGGGTGTCACAGGCGCCTCTTCACCAGCTGTGACCGGAGGCGATGGCCCGGGCGGCCTGGGGCCCAGGACCTCACTGGTTAGGTGAGCGGGGGCCGGTGCCTCTGAACCGCGCGGTGTCCTGGTGACCTGTACTTCCCCGGGGTTTGGGGGGGACACAGCCCTCCAAGCCCTACCGGATGTGACCTTCACAGCCTGCCCCGTGTCCCCCGTGCGAGAACATGTGGGTTTCAGCCACGCGTCCCCCAGGCCCGTGGGGCTGTGCCTCCGTGGGGGTCCCCGGGATAGGCAGGCAGCTCTCCGCCGTGTCCCGCAGCGAGCCAGGGCTGGCCCAAGGGGGGACCCTCGCGTCCAGCGGTGGCGCTGGCCTGGCGGTGGCGGTGGCGGTGGGGAGGGACGCTGTCCTTTGTCTGCAGCGTGAGTGTTGGTGCGCATGCGCGGACGGGGCGGGGGGGTGGGACATCCATTCTCGACAGGGAGGCTTATTCCGTGGGATTAACCCGTCTCCCCGAGATAACTGGCGGGTTACAGCCCTAACCTCACCCCCAGAGTTTGTCACGAAAGATCTCGCTTTCATCATAACGTTCACATCGCTCTAGAGCAGCGACAGTCTCCAGAAGCAAACGTCATCATTCTGTGTATGACATCCGGTTTCCGGTACCGGTACCTCCGTTTGCAAAATGCAGTCATTCTTGATCGCCGAAAACGTCGAATTCTAGACGACGTAGCGTTCTTACGTGTGATGTTAACGCTGGCCGCGAGGGGCTCTCTTTTTTCTTTCCTAAGCGGGAAAAGGGTTAAAATTAAAAGACGGAAGGAAGCAGCCCAGGAATGAGTGTCAGATACGCTCCCTGGGACACCCCCCCGGCTGGCGTCTGATGGGAAAGTCCCCGGATGACTTGTTTCCTCCGCATGTCATCGCTGGGTTGTCACTGCCCACGTGCAGGGTACGTAGCTAGCGTGGGGGCTTGGCTGGAGGAGCCTGGGGACAAACAGGGCGGGTGGTCTCGGTGTCCCAGTCTGGCCTCAGCCTGGAGTTTACCAGAGCCCTTTCCCAGGAGGCGGGTGAACCCACTGGCTCTGGATGGACTGTGGCGTCTGTTGTAGGAGGCTCGTAGCAAGGCCGGAGGGCCCCCTGGGGAACCGGGGACCTCCCCCATGAGGGACACCTGGCTGGGGTGCTTGGGGGAGTAGGCGGACGTGCATTTTCTGTTTCTCAGCTCTGCATGGCCATCTTCCTGTCTAAAGAGGACAAAGCAGGACACCTCGGAGGGGTGAAATGCGTGTCTTCAGCTTACACGGGTGGCAGTTCATGGATGGGAGAGCAGGCCAGATCCAGACAAGAGCCTGCGCCAGCTTCCTGCGGCGTTCAGAGGGCAGAGCGACGGCGCCAGGAGGCGTTCGGTGATGGCGGTCCTCAACATGTGTGAGTACTGGACAGCGGGACCTGCTACCGCCACTGTCCTCCTGTGGTCCCCCTTCCTCCCATCCTGCAGAATCCCTTCCTCTCTCCCTGGTCTCACCGGACCAGTTTCATTTATCCCGTTGTCCCTTTTCATGCTTTCTTCTCTTCGTTTGGTTGGAGCGCATCCTTTAGTAGCTTCCTGAGAAGCGGTACATGGGGAGTGAAATTTTTTTGAGACCTTGCATGTGCAAGTGCCTTTATTTTAATCTCATATCTGATTGTTAACTTGGCTCAGTGTGAGAGATTCCAGGCCAGAAAACCATTTTTTTTTTCAGCACTTTGTTGTCTTTTAGCTTCTGCTGTCACCGTTGAGACTTCCGAGGCCCAGTCTCATTCCTGCCCCTTTTTATGGACCTGGAAACGCGTGGAAACTTTCTCTGTCCTGCGTTTTGTTTTCTGTGATAACATGCCTTGATGTGGGTCAGTTTCCATCCATTGTGCTGAGAAATTCTTTTATCCTTTCTTTTTTTTTTCTTTTTGCTTTGTATTCTGGGACATTCCCTCACATCTACCAAACTGTCTGTTGAGGTTTTTGTTTCTGTTCTCATGCTTTTAATCTTCCAGCCCTTTTTTTGTTCTCTAAACGTTCTCCTTAAAATAGCATCGTGCTCTTGGTTCATGGAGGTAGAGTCTCCTCTGCTGTCTCTGAGGACGTTAAAGGCGACTACTTCTGATATCTCCTCCTCCGTGCCTAACGTCTGCTTCCTCAGCAGTACCGCCTCCTCTCCCCCGGAAGCCCCCTGCCCCGTGTAGGGGCTCTTTCTCTAAAAGGCAGACATGCCTCAGATGTCTGCTAATCCAGGTCTTTTACTCACCTTGCCCTGGGGATCCTGCAGAGCTGACAAGGGAGAGGGGCTCTGTGGACGGGGTGGCTTGTCCACTGGGCCTTCCGTGAGGGGGGTCGTCTTGGCCATCTGCTGGGAAACAGCAGTCACATCTTTAGGCTTCTCCTGCAACGGGCAGGGGAAGGAGACCCTTCTTGTCTCTTGCCGGAGGATGTCAGTGCTAGGGGGGCAGGACTCAGCCTTCAGAGTGCGGGGTTACCCCTCTGTCACTATGTATGAAGCCCCCAGGCCCAGAGCCAGGCCATACAGTGATGTGGGTGCCATCGAGAGCCTGTGGGCTCCTTAAAACAGATCTCTGCTGCTCTGAGCTGCCTGCCCCACCCCACGGGGACCTGGCCCCCCGGTTCTGAGCCTGTGGAAGTTCTGTTTGCCCCTCCCCCACGGTGGGATGGGGACTCGCTCCACGGGGCCTGGCACCGCTTGTGTCTCTGCCTTCCCCGGCCCACATTTCGCTGTCGTTTTTTTTTTTTTCCCCCCCTGTTGTCCAGGTCCTTGGGGGATTAGAGCTTTAAAAAACTTCTCTTTTGGTGTTTCAGAAGGAGCAAAATTAGCCGTGTGTGTTCAGTTGTCATTTTAGCCCCTGAGCTAAATCTTTTCTGTTTCTTTCCTAATTATTATTATCATAAAGGACCGTTCTCAGTTTCTCCTCTGTGTTTCACTAAAAATAAAAAAAGGTTCCAAATCAGGTTTGTGAACGTCTCTCTGGTGCCGTCTCAGGATGGAGAGCCTCCTGGTTGGACTAGGAAGCCGTCCAGACCGCCCCGACCCCCCTCTTCTGGCCACGGTACGCGTTCCCTGGGGCTTGTCATGGGGCCAGCGCTGCAGGGGCCTGTCCCCTGGGGGGACGTGGTGTGCTGGCCTTGAAGCTGATGGGGCCGCGGATACTGGCTTCCGCCCCCAGGGTGGCGTCTGGGGCGACCTGCTGTGTATCCAGTGTTGGCCAGTCCCCGTGGAGTTCGGGCACAAGACCTGGTGCTATCTTCAGGGACCCCTGGCTGAATGCCCAAGGCAGTGGCTGGCAAGGGCCTCCACCTTTACCTGTGAAGCAGGAGGCCTGTCTGGAGGGAGACAGGTAGGTGGGTGATGGGGAGGGGGTGGGCCCAGCCGCACAATGAGGGCCACGAACGCTCGGACCATCTGACGGCCGAGCACAGAGAGAACCAGTGAGGTCTTCTGAGCGGGATGTGCCACTTCCAACACGGGGGCTGCAGAAAGCTGTCAGCCAGGCAGCCGCCTCGCTCAGAGACGGGCGTTCATCCCATGAGTGGCTTCGGGGCCGAGCCGCTAACCTGAAATTGTGTCGCACGCCTCCCACTGGAACGTGCCCTGTGGTCAGAAGAGGGGGGTTGGGGACAGCTCAGTGACCCGAGCAGGCCAGAGGGCCAGAAGTGAAAGGCATTCAGCTCGTAAGTGGCCAGTAGCCACTCGTCTGGAGCACCGTCTGTCCTTGCTCGGCAGAGAAGGCCGCCCGCTGTGTGGACACCGAGGGCCTGGGTGCACGCTCCCACCCCCCCTTCCAGGCCCCTGCAAACCCGGACTCCACGGCATGCTCCTTGCCTTACACGGAAAAGCAGGGCTGGCAGGTGTGCGGAGGAAGGTAATTCCTCCAGAAGCAGCGTCCAGAAGTAAAACCCACCTGGGACCAGGTTCTCGGTTTTCAGATTTAGGGTGTTTTGGAGGGTGCAGCCCCCGCCTTCTGCCCCCCCTGGTGGTGGGCTCTGTGCACTGGGGCTTTTGCTCAGAAGCAGGATGGAGCCCTGCCCAACTGCAGCTAGGTTGGGACAGGCCAGGCCCTCTGGCCTGCCTTTGGTGCGGAGTGCCAGCTGCCGGCTGGCCGTCCATGGGTCTCGTCCGGCCAACCCAGAGGGTCCCCCACTCCACGAGCCCGTGGCCTCAGCGTTCTTTCTGCGCCCCTTCCCAAGGCTAGAAACTGCCCCAGACCCTACACCGGGGCCCTTCCCCTGGCTTGGGGGACCCTGGAAGTGGGGATACCGACTACTTGCTATTCTGATTTTCGGCTAACCCTGCACCAGCGCCCGACAGGGACAGCCCCCCCTTTCCCCCGCCAGGTGGAATCGTTTAAATCGGGCTGGTCCGGCAGTCTGGACCGGCGCCCCAGCAGTGGGCCCCCCGCGCTGCTGGCTCACGCCTTCCCACCCCATCCTCGGGAAGGCAAGGCACCCAGTTTCAGGGCCTAGTAAGGGGATGGGAGGAGTGTGGGCAGACTGGAAGAGGAGTATGGGGGTGTCATTCAGCCTCCCTGCCCTGAGCCCCATTTCTGGGGATCCCCTTTCTCGGCCAGAGGTGCTGGCCCCCATGATCGCCGGGCGGGAGGGAGGGAGGGGAGGCGGGGCTCTGGACCGGAGGGCGGTGCTCGCGGGGAACCCTGCGCCTGGCTCGCCGCCCAGGTGCAGCGCTCCACCGGGCTGGTGCTGTGGGCACCGGGGCGCATCCGGCCTGCGCTCAAGCAGAGGCGGCCCTCCCCGGCCCCCCCACCGCCGCGCGCCCCGGCCGCGCGGCCGCGGGAGCCCCCTCCCTCGCAGTGCGCGAGCCTCCGCGTGCTCCTGGCGTCTCCTCGCTCCAGCCGAGCGAGCCAGAGGAGCCGGGGAGAGGGCGAGAGAGGAAGGGGGAGGAGAGAGCGCGCAGAGGAGGGGGGACAGAGGGAGAGAGGGAGGCAGGCGGAGAGCGCTGAGGGAAGAGCGAGCGCGGAGCGCCGAGCCGCGGGCCGCCCGGAGCCGGCAGAGCCTCCTCGGACAGCGGCCCCCGCCGCCCGCGTGCTCGGAGGAGACGCCGCCGCCGCCGCCGCCGCCGCTGGCCGCTGGCCCCGGGACGCTGCTGCCCGCTCGGCGGCCGGGATGCAGCCGGGGCCTGGCTGCCCGGCCCCCGTCACCTGCCGCGGGGAGCGCTCCGCCCGTGAGTAGCCCGGCCCGCACCGCCCGCGCTTCGCCCTGCGGCAGTCGTTGCCACCGCCATGAGCCGGCTGGGGGCTGGGGGTGGTGGCCTGGCCTGGGAGGGGCGCGCGGCCGCCCGCGGGGGGAAGGCGGGGCTGCGGAGCGGGGCTGGGGACCAAGCCGAGGGCGCGTGGGGAAGGGTGGCGCCCTCGGGGTCAGGGGTCTCCGCACAGGGTGGGGGCTCCCAGTCTTTCCGGGGCTGGGGCTGGGACACGTGGCCCCGCCGGGGTACGGGGCGGGGGGCGCGGAGGGGCGATTCTGTGAATGGAAGGGCCCTGGGGTCGGGCTCCATGGAGACGCAGGGCAGTCCTGTGCGCTGCGTGGTGGCGGCGGCGACACAATGCCCGGCGCCGGGGAGCGCCGCGAGGAGATCCCGGCCCGCGGGGCGCGTGGGGGGCCGGCCGGAGCCCACGCAGGTGGGAGCGGGGCTTGGCGACCCCGCGGGATGCAGCGCGCGCCCCTTCTGGCGCTCCGGGCGCCGGAGCCGTGCCCGGGTCCCCCGGGAGGACGGTTCGTTCCCGGGGGAGTCGATGACCCGAAGGAGTTGTGGGGAGGAAGGGGGCTCCCTCGGGGGCCCTGGCCGCAGCTCCGCGCCGTGTGGGCGGAGCGGCGGGGGCCGTGAGCGGCCGCGCAGGGTCCTCCGAGGGGTGGGCCGGGGCACTCCGGCCGCGCGGGTCGCTCCCGCGGGAACCCGTGTCGCTTCTGGAGCTCCGGCCAACTCTGGGGGCCAGCGCAGCCCCAGTGGGGAAGCCGGCGCCCAGGCGGCCGGGCACACCCGTGGCCTCAACTTTTGGCCCCGGGGGGCCCCCGGCAGGCGGTGGGGATCACCAGGTCGCGAGCGCGCCCCCTCCCCCTCCCCAGGGCGGTCTCTCGCGTTGCCTTGGGCGGCCGAGCGAGGCTTAGGTGGCCGCCTTCTCCCGAGGCAGAGCCTCTCCTGGCGCTCGTCCCCTTCAGGGCCTGGCTGCCGGGGCCCTCACCCAGCCCCAGCGGGGACACTGGGACCCAGCCCTGTCCCCGAGTGGCCCCGGGATCCGGGGTCTCCCGTGGGGTGGGGGTGTCCCTGGGCGCCCAGAGCTCTGCCCCCCCACCCCAGTGCGAGGGTCCCAGCGGGGCGGGGAGAAACTCCTGGGTGACAGACAGAAACTCATCCGTCCCAGCTTTGGATAGGGTCTAGATTTATTTTTTTACTGGTCACTTTAAAAAAGGACTCCCCACGCGCTGCTCATCCTGGATGCGTAGGACGCCCCGAGATGGGGGCAGATAAGGACGGGCGAGACCCCCACCCCCACCCCGATGAAGCCGCTTCTCGGTTCTGCCAGGTCGCTGATTTCCTGCTGAAACCCAGCTCGGCTCGGGGGGCGCCCTGGGCGCGCGCCCCCGGGAGCCGGGCACCTGGCGCCCAGCGGGGCGGGCGAGTGGAGCGGGGCTGCCGGCAGCGAGGTCTTCCAGCCGGTAGCCGGCTTTGGTTTCACTGGCCTGCAAAAAAAAAATAAAAATAAAAATAATAATTTACAAAAGTATAAACATCGCGACGGAACCTGCTCATTAAGTGTGCATCGCGGATTTGGGCGGATGTCTTAATTAGGCTGCGTTGTTAACGGGGATATTACACTAATTAAAACCAGACCCTCCAGGTGAGTGAAGACTGTGAAGGGAGAGGGGGAGAGTTGCTGCGAAAGCTTCAAGCCTGATGTAAGCGGGGTGCGGGCGGGTGAAGGCCTCCCCCTCCCCCTCCCCCCACCGTGGGGGAGAGCCTGGGGGCGGGGGCTGCAGGGGCGCCCCTCCCTCCCTGCGTCCAGGTGTGGGTGGGGAGCTCGCTTTGGCGCTGAGGACCATGGCTGCCACCCCAGGCCTCCCTGCGTGGGCCTGGGGCGCACCTCACACTCCCGAAGCAATGCCTAACCCCTCATTCCTCAGCTGGGAGCTGCGGGGAGGGGCAGGGCGGCCCTGCCCCCCCTCTGTGTGGGCGAGGCGGGGCACCCAGAGGGGTTGGGGAGCAGAGGCTGAGTTGAGGGGCGCCCTCACGGATTCCGCCAGGACCTGGTGAGGCAGCAGCATGGGAGGGGGAGGGTGTGCCAGTGCGTGTGGGCTGGTTGCACTCGGGGGTGGGGTTTCTGGCACCAGTTCCAACCGTGGTCCCCTCCCCCATAAAAGAGACTTAAATCACTGCTCTCGTTCACTCCCCAGGGGCCAGGGTCTTAGAGAGACCTGTGTCTACTCCGAAGGCCTCGGGGTCCCCACAGGTCTCCCCCAGAGTAGCCAGGAGTCCAGGAAAGTCCCAGCAGGACTGGGCTCCGGCCTTCACTGCAAACGCCCCTCCCCCAGCGCCCTGGGGCAGGAGCCTTAGCCGAGCAGGTGGGGGGGAGGGGTGCCGTGTGGCAGCACCAAGGACAGGGCCAGGGGTGTGACACCGGCCCTGGCCTCCTCCCTCGTCCTGGGGCTGCTGGGGGCGCTGCGGGGCTTGGCCTCAGCCTGCTGGGGGAAGGGGAGGGGTCCCCAGGCCGGTGCCCGCTGGGGTGCCCAGGACCCGCAGACAGGCTGGCGGGGAGGACTCGGGGGTACCGTTCCAGAGTGGGCCTTCTATTATGCTCTGCCCGCTCCTCACTCAGCCCCCAGCACTGCCCATGGGTCCTCAGCGTGGGGAGCTGTCGTGGACGTCGTATCCGGGAACTAGATGGGACGGTAGTGGCCCAAGAAAGTGCCATCCCCAGGTCTGTCTCCTCGCCAGCCAGGTCCACGTTGGGCGCTGCCTCCCGCCGCCCTGCGGCCTGCTCTGAGAGCCCCCACTCAGCCGTGAGCCGGGACCCGGGAGCCTGTGGGTCTGGAGTGGCCGGGTAGGTGGGCGTCCTGTCCGCGGCCCGGCGCGCAGCGCTGGCTGGGAGCCGGAGCGTTCTGCAGGGGCCGGGTGCGGGGCTCGCCGCATGTGGGGGGCTCGCCGCCTGCGGCCACCTCGTCTGCGTGCCCGCGGTTGTCGGGGGTTGTCTCCCTGGGTTTATGAATTCCTACCCTCCTGCTTGACACTCTGTTATCAAGACAAATGGGGCCTGACGCGCAGCTGACATCGGGTGAGGAATTTTTTATTTTTAAACAAGTGAAGGGGGAAAACCATCTTGGAACTCCTCCTCGCCCCCAGAACGGAGGGAGACGCTCCTCCCGGAGGCCCCCTCCTTTCCCTGAACCCCCACCCGCGGTCGCTCTCCGATTCTGCACGAGGTGCCCGCGGCATAAACACGTCTCCCTCGCACTGGTGTCCGCGCGGAGGGCGGCGGCCCCCGCGTCTGTCCAGGGCGCGGCGCGGCGCGTCGTCTCCACGGCTCCGCGCGGCGTCCACGCGGCGTCCGCGCGGCCGGAGCGCGCCTTTCCCTGCGTCCTCTCCGAGCCGCCGCGGTCTCTCTTTCATCGATAACGTTCTGGTTCTGCCGCTCTCTTCCGCTCACCATCCGTCCCTCTTCTCCCCCTCTGTCCCTTCCCCCTATGCCGTCTGAGCGGCGTGGGCACTGAGACATCTGTGACAGTTGGGGACGGCCCCCCTCAGCTCGTGGTGCTTGGCTGGGCGGTGGCGCTCCCGTGCGCAGTGGGGTCCATCCTGTGTTGGGGACCCACAGACTGAAAGACGAGTGTCCTCGCCGAAGGAAGTACCTGGTGACGCGGCCTGATTCGGTTTGTAGAAATGCACATTTCGAAGTGCCAGGCGCTTAGCGCACGGGCTGGCTGTCGCGGTTTCTCCAGCCCACGAGTTATCGCCAAAACTCGGGACCTGAGATAAGAAAGAGCATAAAGTCTGTTACTTTATTTGAAAGTGTTGCCCCTGGAGGGGGGTGGGCATGGCAAGCCCATAGGGTATGAATTGCATTTTGGAAAGTGTGGCCCAAGGGCCTGGTTGGAGCAAGGTGCCACCGTAGGGGACAGCCAACCCGCAGGGGCCTCAGGCCAGAGCAAGGACTGTCAGTCTTATATTTTAAGTGAGGGGACTAAAGCTGTGCTCCCTTGTGTGACAGGGACATCGTTTAGCTCTAGCCTCCACTCCCTCTGCGCGGCCCAGGGCTGGCTCCACCCGGGAGGCACTTGTCACTCAGGTGGCGGGGATGGGTGGTCAGGTCTGTCGTTTCCTTTGAGGTCCAAGTGCAAAGCAGTCCCTAGTGTGTACGTTTTCAGAAGGACCTCACTCTGCACGTGGCTTCGGTTGGTGGCTGCACTGAAAGCTCCCTCAAGGTTGCAGAGGGCGCCGGGCCCGGCCCTGCCAGGCTCCCTCTGGGACCCACACCTGGTCGCAGCTCCGTGTGTGCAGGTGTTGGCCAGGTGTCGTCCGCCAGGTGCTGGGGGAAGTGGGCCGGCCCTTCCGGTCCAGCGTAGCCCTGGCTGTGACTGGAAACCAGGAGGACGGGCAGGCGGTCAGCTACGTCTGTTTTAGCCCTTGGAGAAAACAGTCCCACTCGCAGAGGAGGGGACTGCTCGGGGACAGACACCTGCCACCAGCCAGACCCTGCACACTTTTATCGAGTTCCTCTTGAGGGGCTAGATGAGACCGTGACATACTTTGTACGGAAGGGAGGAGAATCCCTGTGTGCCTTTATGTCTCCGAGGCATCTCGACTCACTCCAAAATTCTCCCTTCACCAAAAGGAACAAGCAAAAGTAACTGAAACCCCCAGATAAGACCCTTTCCTGCCGGGCCGCCGATCCGGCTGTGCGGGCAGTGCACTCCGGGTTTGGCCTGTGAGTAGCTGCAATGCCGCAGCCACCACGCTTGCCAGTGTCTCCTTGCTTTGGACACCCAGAGTGAGACCAAGGGGTGACAGTGGCAGGGAGGCGTGGCCCTCCGGGTCCTCCTCGTCCCTCCCTGCACTGTGTGTCTCTGGACACCAGGCAAACGCCGATGACGGAGCTGGGGACGATGACGGAGCTGGGGACGATGACGGAGCTGGGCGTCGAATCTCGGGATGGTTTTCGCTGCGGCGAGGATAACAGGAACACAGAAGCGTGTTGTTCTCTGCGGCGAAGGCGTGTCATGTAAAATCGGATTAAACAGGAAGTAACGCCTGGGTTTTCTGGAACTTTCAACCATCCGGGGCTTCAGAGTCTGGTCATACGAGCTTCCTTCCGTGCACCTTGAAATCAACGCTCGTGCTGGTGGCTCTTCCCCTGGCCCCTCTTTGTGGTGACAGCAGGAGGGCTTTGTACATTGTCTTCAGCAAGAGGTGTTAAGGTGACTTTAACACCGGGTCACACCACACACGCCATCGGTTCCCTGGGCTTCCCATCGCCCTGAGGCCCGAGAAGTGAGAGGAACTGGAATGGTACCACAAACCGGGTCGTGGATGGGCTTCTGCGGTGCCACCCCCCAACCCCCGGGGATCTGGTCTGAGTCTCTGCTCAGCCAGGCTCCCTGTCAGCGGAGCCCCCCCCGAGGCCGTCCAGCTCGGCTGGCCCTCCAGACGCACACATCTTAAATGGACGCTGATCCCAGCTGTGAGCTGATCACCTCTCTCCAGACCCCAGGCCCATCAGGGCGGCTGTGTAGCCCGTCCACACTGTGCAGTGAGCCGTCGGCACGTGCCCCGATGAGCTGTGCGGGCTGCGTGCGGCTGGGAGCCGACTGCAGCAGGCCGCAGGCAGGGGGGCACAGACGTCCCAGCCCTGAGACCCGGGTAGGCTTGTAGCCCTCAGTTTATTCAGCTGAGAAATGGGGAGAGGACACCCGCGAAGGGTTGGCACACAGTAGGCACACAGTGGCCAGAGCCGTCTGTCTGTCAAAGGAGGAGGCATCTTGTCGGGGCTAAGGAGATGGATGCTGTAGTGTCTGCTACGGCCGCAAGGAGATGATGCTGTTTACAGATGGTCCCAGGTGAGATCACAGGTGCCGCGAGGGACACAAGTCCCCGCCGTCTGTGGGTGTGGGGTCTTTCACTAGGTGGCCGGGAAGGGCCCCCGGGAGGTCCCCGCAGTGTCTGTTCTCAGGAGCACCCTGTGGCCGGGCAGAGGGACGTGAGCGAGGGCCTGTCTGTGGGGCTGGGGACCCAGGTGTCACCCTGACCCAGCATCCAGGGTGGATGGGCTCCTGCCCGCCTGTGGTGTGTCCCCTGAACGGGCCACCACCTCCTCCCGTGCCTCCACTCCAGGCGGACTGTGAGGGGAACCAGGGCAGGGGTGCTTCGTAGTTGGGGTGCTCCATAGTTGGGGTGCTCTGTAGCCGGGCTCTGCTTTCCCCTCAGTGGCCGTGCCTTTTGGGGACGGGGCCTGGGTCAGTGCCAGCCAGCTTTCCCGGGAGTGGGGCGGGACAGAGTGAGAAGATGGTGACCCCACCCCCCAGCCCTGCCTGGACTCCTCGGAGCCAGGAGAGTGCCACGTACCCACGCTCAGGCCGAGCGACTCTGTCCCAGCCCTGTGTTCAGTGTGGACTTTGGGTTCTCAGATCTCAGGTGTGACAAACCGAAACCCACTAGAAATAAACTAAGCGCCTCTGTCTTTCTAGAAGGTCACCTCTCCCTCACTGGATAGGCTGCTGTGATGCCATTAGGCCTGGCCGGGGTCCCCACTGCAGGGACGGCCGAGCTGGAACCACAGCACAAGGGGACAGCTCGCTCTTACAGGCAGGGGGCATGGTGGACAGTGCTCGCCGCTGGCCCCTCGGGGTGCTGTCCGTGGGACACTAGTCAAGGTTGTGGAATCTTAGCAGAAAAGAGACGAGCTGGAAATTTTGGGTGGGAATTATTATTTTCCGGGGTGTAATGCTATCATCAGCACTGCCAGGCAGCTAGCACTGTGCCCACTCTTACCTCCCGAAGTCCCTTCGACAGGCTGGCAGCTGTGCACCTCTAACTGGTGGCCACGAGGGGGGGGGGCGGGGTGGAGAAGCTGGAGGGTGGTCGCGTTGCTTGTGCCTGGCTGGGGGAGCCCCTTGACAGCACGACCAAGGGCCACCTCCCAGCGGCCATAGTTTCCTTCCTTACGGGGGCGGGTCTCCCCGGGACAGTTCAGGAGGATGCGTGTCGAGTCTGCATTCTTCTTCTCGCTCTTCCAGCGTCCCCAGGGACCTCCGCACACGTCCCGGCCGGCGGGGAAGGTGTGTGTGTGCGCAGCAGTGCGCATGCGCTGTCGGTATCGCGGTGACCGGCACGGCTGTCCTGGCTGTTGTCCCTGCGGACGCGTGGGTGCTTTGCCACCGAGGCTGAAGTGTCGTTTTAAAAGTAGAGCTGTCTGCAGGGAACAGATGGGCAAGCCTAAAAGCGGGTCACCGTTCAGGGCACGGGTGTCCGCGCGTTGACAGTGACGCCTCGCCTCCCCCACCCCCCGCCTCCGGTGGCAGCCACCGCGGAGACTGACTTAAGGGAACCACCCCCACCCCCGCCCGCCGAGGACACGGCGCTGTGTTCCGCTCAGATCCCGCGAGGGAACCTCGTGAGGCGGGACTTGGAGATTTTGAACTCCGAGGCTAACTTTTGGGGATGTAACGAGCGCTAGGGGGTGCGGGCCGCGGAGGAGGCGTCCAGGTAATCCGCACGGACCGTGACCGTGACCGTGACCGTGAGGGCCGCCGCTTCGCAGCGCAGTAAGATGGGCCGAAACCACAGCGGGGGGCAGGTCTGCTGGAGGGGAGGAGGCTGCTGGGCGCCCGGGCTCAGCCTTCCGGCCCAGCGCCGGTTTTGGGGGCTCGGTGCCCCCAGCCGGGGTCCCGTCGCACCCATGGCGAGGACTGGGTGAAGACGTACCCTTTCCTCCCTGGGTGTGCTGTTTCCCAGTGATGGGGTGATGCCGAGACTCCCCCTCCTTCCCCGAGTTCCACCCGCTTCCTTGGAGTCAGACTGGGGTGGGGAGGTGTTGGGGGGAGACAGTGTGTTGGGAGGGGCCGGGAGGGCGTGGCCCCGGGGGCTTGCACGCTGCACCTCCTGCCCGCGGAGCCAGCGGGGAGTCCTCGCACCTAGAGCGCCCACCTGGCCCTGCTCCTGCCCCCCGCGCCCCGCTGTCTCCAGCAGCGTGCAGGCCAGCGGCTGGTGGGGCAGCGCCGAGCTCAGAGCAGCCCAGAGGGAAGGTTGCTGGTTCCTCCCCGCCCCGCTGGGCTGGGTGGACAGCTAAAGCCGCAGGGTGGAGGCGAGCGTGGTCCTTACGCGTGGGGACAGTCAGCATAAATCGTCACCTTCACTTAGACAGCCGAGCCAGACTGCTTCCCGGGACCTGGGGGGCGGGAGCCCCCTTGGACGTGGGTTTGGAGGGTCTGATGTGCCCTGAGCTCCGTCCTAGTCCCAGTAGGGCCTCAAGACCCCAGGGACCTCCTCCTAGAAGGGGGAGGAGCTGCAGGGCCTGGGGCGAGCCGCAGAGGACACGTTTGCGGGCCGTTTTAGCTCCTGAGCACCTGGCACCCACGACAGCCACAGGCGGATGGCCCGTCCGCCAGAGCAGTGGATGCCAACCTGAGTGGTGTGCACGCGGCGTGTGCGCGCACCTGCATGTATGTGTGTGCACGTGTAGTGTGCTGTGTGCTCGTGTGTGTGTGTGTGTGTGTGTGTGTGTGTGCGCTCACCTCGTGGACGCTCCCAGGCCCTGCTTGTGTGCTTAAACCCACACACACCCCTCCGCCAGGCTGCCAGGAGCCCCGCCGTCCTCCTCCTCCTCCTCCTCCTCCATCTGAGTTCCGTGCCTTGAAGACGCTGGCAGGCTCCTCAAGGAAACTTTGTCTTTGTGGAAACGAGGTGCCAAGTGCTCCTCAGCCCTCCTACTGGCTAATTGATGATATGATCCCGCGTGGGAGCCCTGTCATCCTGGAAACACTCTTTATTCCATGCGTCTCTCCGCCCCCTTCCCCGCCCCCTCCCGCCTCTCCACTGGGGTCTGGTTTCCACGGAGCGACGGGGGCCGCTCCACGTGACGCGGCGGCCGTGGCGCTCGCCGTATTCAGCCAGCCGGCAGCCAGGCCTCTCGTTAACGCCGATACTACAATTAAGTGCGCCGCGCGCGAGGCGGCCAGGGCCGTGAGGCATTTTTCTGCCTTTTAAAAGCGTTCCCTTTTCCGCAGCCATGGGCCCGGCCCTGCGGCACCACAGCTGTGACATGGAGCCTTGTGGCGGCAGGCGCTCTGGAGCGGGCCCACCCTGGGTCCGAGACAAACGAAGCGGGGACTGCAGACCTTGCCGGGGTGCGGCGCGTCCCGGTTCTGTGCAGGCGCTTTGCAGACAGCCGGGCGGCGCGGTGCGCATGCGCGCGCCCCATGCGCACCTGAGCGTGTCCCGCTCCCATCGGCCTCCCGGAGAGGGGTCGGTGTTCAGGGCGGCGGCTCCCATTTGTCCCCGCCGAGGCCACCTAAGCCCTTCGAGGGGCAGCGGGCGTGCCCAAGTATGAGCAGGACGTGACTCTGCGCATGGCGGTTAGGGTCTCGCAGGGCTGGCCTGGCCCTCGCCCTACCTTGGGACACGTGTGAATGGTTTCTTGGGACCTGGTTGGGATCCCGAGGGGTCTGGATGGCCAGTCCCAGGACTCCTGGGGAGGATGAGGGGCCTAGAGGGGCACGGGTAGGAGTCACCCCGGCTCAAGGTCACCCCACGGAGAGCGGCCGGGCCTTGTGCCTGTGGCGCTCAGACGAGACAGCGCCGCCCCCTCGGGAGGTAATTAGGAGTCTGCACGCGGTGCCTTGCACGCTGCACCCCGAACCCCGTAAAAGCATCACTCAGGGACCTTGTTATCTTAAAAAGGAGGGAAAGAACCTGGCCACTCAAGCACCAGATAACAACCAACAGCTCACAAACTTATTTTTTTAAAAACTGCCCCGAAGTTGCCATGGTTACCCGCATGCGCAGTTCCCGGGCGTCTTGGTCTAAGGGGTGGCCTGGAGCAGGCGTTAAGCCCAGGCGCAGGCCCAGGGCGGTGCGTGCGCGGTGCTTGCTCTCCTGTCTGCTCCGTGAGCCCGTCGGCGCGCGGGGTTGGGGGGCGGCTGGGGCATCACCGCGGCGGTCCAGGACCGTGGAATGTGGTGTTCTCGTGTAGCGCTTCTGAGATGCTGGAGACAGAATTTGTCTCCCACGCTAAAGTAATTATAGCCGGGAGAACAGAAAATACATCGCTCCAGGTCCTGAGCAGCGAGGAGGGGGTGTGAGCGCGCCTCGCTCTCCGTGTCGGTGCTGGCTTCCTCCAGGAGCACTCGTCTGGACCTGGCGACCTGTGTGTAAGGGCAGCCACAACTGGAGGTGCCCTCTGCACCTGGTGGCTGGAGAACGCATGCCCAGGCCACACATGGGATGGGGAATTTCTGCAGGGTTTTGGGAGAATTGACAGAGAGGGTGGGAAAGTGTGGGCCACGCAGGAGAAAGAACCCAGATTGAGAGTCCCCGGCCAGTTCTGTTTGCTCTCTAGAGAGCGGGGTCCTCAGGATGGGTCGAGGTGTCATCCTGCTGTCAGCTGGGCTCCTGGGGACCCCCCTGCACACCCACGTTCGAGCTTGGCCTGTGTGCCCAGAAAGCAGCTAAAAAAAAAGGGGAGACCAGGCGGTGGGCCAGCCGCGTGCCCTGTCGCCGCCTGCTCGCGGCCCCGACTGACCTTCTTACGGATGGACAGGGAGACCGGCTGTTTTGGGGTCTGGGGCCCCGGGATCCCGGCAGTGTGTAGGGCGTCTGCTTTCTGCTGGTCGTGGGGTGAAGCTGTTTCCTTCCCTTGGGAAGGCGGGACCCAGCCCCGGCTGTGGGTGGGCACTCAGCAAATCACAGTGGTAGTAAATCCTAGGGATCGGGGATGACAGCCACAGGTGGGAGCCCCGTGCTGGACCGCGTGGTCAGGATTAGCAGTGGGGACCCCACAGGGCTCATTTTCGGCTGGGGGCCCTGGTTTCCTTCCCTCGAGCCTGGCGGAGAGCAGAACGCCCACCCACACCACACCAGGGCCCCCCCGGCCAGTCCTCACGCCTTCCAAACGGGCCCCTGCGTCTGGCCTGGCTCGGCCCCCACCTCACCGCACCCCCTTCCTCACCGACTCGCAGGCCGCACTGTTCCGCAGACGGGAGGTGACCTCGGGCTCGGTGCCACCCTTGTGGCTGGTTCACAAGCCCGTGTGATTCCTCGAGGGGACATGTGTGTTGAGTGAGCCCAGGGGCCTTGGGGTCTCCTCATGACGTCCTTCACACGTGGATATGGCAGCGGGACGCCCAGGCCGGGTGACTTGCGTTGCTCCCGGAGGCTCGTAGGAGCTACTTGGCCAGTTAGGTGGATAGTGGTCAGCGCAGCGTCCGTGGCCGCACGAGGTGGCGGCCGTGTGGAACGTGTGTGCACACTGCCACGTGGAGGCCCCCTCATGGCTCTCCACCCTGGCGGGTAGCACCCCGTCTTTCCCGGGGACCCATAATCAGCCCTGAGGCGGGGCGGACGGAACCCACGGGCGCTGGTGGGTGTTGGCACCTCGGCCTCCGTGTCGGATCGGAGGTGCTTCGCAGGCGGGACCTGCTCCCGGGACGCGTGGGGTGGCCGCTTGCAGTCAGTATGTGGGGCGTTCTGACAGCTGGCGGGGCGGGGGCAGGGAGTGGGCCTCGCGCCTCGCGCCTCGTCAGCCCTCCGTCCCAGCTGGCAGGCTGGTGAGGGGCCCGTGTGGCTCTCCGTGTCCTGGTTCTGTCACTAGCAGTCTGCTGAGCCCTGCTGGTGTGCGGGGTACGCGGGAGGCCTGGGCGCCTCCCGGTGGCTGTGCCGTGGGTGCACCTGTGCCGGGGGGCCTGGGGCCGGGGGCAGGGCTCACTGCGAGAGGCTGGAGGGCCAAGGGACCCACCCATCTGCTCTGCGGGAAGGCCACGGGGCTTCTGGCGGGAGAGGAAGCTGCGGGTCCCTTCCCCAGGGCTGGCAGCCGTGAGCGGCGCCCTGCGGGTCAGTGGAGCTGTCCATCCACCGCGGCCGCTTCCTTCCCACCGGCCTGGAACTGAGCCGCGGCCCGTGTGCCTCTGTTCGCCCAGAACTGGGGGCGGCTGCCGAGGAGAGCAGAGCGCCTCCACAGGGCCGGTCTCAGGGGGCGTCCCTGAGCTGCCCTGCCGGGCCGGGCTTGGTGTGAGGAGTGGATGAAAATGTCTGGGAAGGCGCCGGACTGTTCCAGAAGCTAGCCGGAGTCACCGGGCGCGTGAGCCTGGGGCCGGCCGTGTCCTCTGGGGGGGCGGTGCGTCCCCCCGCGGGTCACCGGCTTGGGGTGGTCGACCCACCCGGTGGGAGGCAGAAGTGGAGCGGGTGGCTCGCGGTGGCAGCGTCGCTGTGGCTCACGTTTAGCCGGTGGGTGTGTGGCGTCTCTGCTGGCAGCTCGGGCCTCACAGCTGTGGTTTGCAGAATCCAAGACTCTG
>PVKZ01003992.1:0-102548 GCA_004027375.1 Macroglossus sobrinus
AAGAAAGAAAGAAAGAAAGAAAGAAAGAAAGAAAGAAAGAAAGAAAGAAAGAAAGAAAGAAAGAAAGAAAGAAAGAAAGAAAACCCAGCAACACCCTGAAAGCAGAGTCTATCTCCATCAGCGTGCCAGAGATTTAGAAGAATTTCTAAGAGATACAGGACATCTTTAAAAAGAAAGAGGCTCAATCAATATGGAACATCCCAGGAGTTAAAACAAGACTGGAAAAGCAGGACCTGAAAAAATATTTTTGCCAACAAAACCCAGAAAATTTTCTATAAAATCTTGTGGTGAGGGAGGTCTTATAATTTTAAAGAAAGGGAGCCATAAAAAAAGACCAACATATTTGACTTTACAAAAACAAAAACTTTGTGAGGTAAAAATAAAGTTATTAGAAACTGTCAATAACAACAACAATAACAACAAATAAGAAATTTTTGCAACATAGAAAACAAACAGATAAAGGCTTAATACTTTTAATATATAAATTATTTTTTTAAAATATTAAGAAAAAGATGATTACCACAGTAGAATAAATAATAAACTGTAAAATAATTCAAATAACCATAAATCTGTTTTATTTTGCTTTAATGCTCAACCTACTAATAAGCAAGAGAATCCAAAATAAAATAATAAAAACTATATATATTTTAAATCTAGTAGCTTAGCAAACTGAACACTACTCAGTTTTGACAAGCATGTGGAAAAACCAGGCACAGTACTTTGTGGGTATATAACCTTTCAGAAGAAAAATCTGGAAATAAACATGCGAGCCTTGAAAATGTTATACATTTCACATTAGTAATTTCTTTATTTAGAATTAGTCAGAAAATTTTGCATATTATATAATCTTCAGAGCTTTATTTGTAATACTTGTACTAGGTTGAATAGTCCCACCCTCCTCAACCCTACAGAAAAAAATGCTTTTTCCAGAATCTCAGAATGTGACCTTATTTGAAAATGGGCTTGTTGCAAATGCAATTAGTTAAGATGAAGTCATGCTAGAATGGGCCCTTAATCCAATATGATTGGTGTTCTTAGAAGAAAAGGAGAGAATATACAGAGAAGACACATAAGAAAAAGGCTCTAGCAAGATGCAGCCAAAGACTGAAGTGATGTATTTACAGCCAAGAAACACCAAGCATTGCAGCAACCCTCAGAGGATAGGAGAGGAGGCAGGAACGGATCCTTTCTTAGAGCCTTCAAAGAGGGTACAACACTGTCAACACCTTGATTTTAGACTTCTACCTCCAGAACTATGATAAAAAACATTTCTGTTTTTTAAGCCACACAATATGGGTCTTTTGTTATGGCAGCCCTAGGAAACTGTCACAATACTGAATGAAGAAACATCCTAACTGTACACCAGTGAGGATTGGTTAGTAATTATAATAAGTCTATGTTGTGGAGCACTATGAAGCCAGTAGAAAGAATTAGGCATGCCTATAAGGATGAATGTGAAAATAGGCCTGCAATACAATAAATGCAAATATCTGATTATATATGTAACAATATATATGATATACTTTTATTCTAAGAATAAATATATGTGAGAGAGAGGCAGAAAAAAACATAACTCAAATTTTAGCAATGTATATTATTAGGAGATCATCCTTTCACTTGTTATTATATAGGCTCTGTATTGTTTATAGTTTCTAATGAGAATATATTACAAATTCAACAAGAACAGTTAAGGTATTTCAATTTTGGGAAAAAATACTTAAAAAAATAAAGAACCATCTAAAGAAATATTAATCAATAGGTCAGTAACAAAGTGGTGCCATTGAATATGTTTCTCCTCTGAATAAATCACCATTCTTTCAGAATATTTTAATTATTGACACTTTTTATTCTACCTTTGAGTCAAAGCAAAGAAATTAGTGCAAATTTCTTCCTAATATAGATATTGCTAGAAGGCTAAACGAGATAAAAATAAAAACTACAAAAGTCTAATATTTGCCAAATAATTTCCCTATTATAACTTTCCTTTTCTAATTTGTCTTTTTCAATACATTTCCCAATATAAATTCCATTTTGAATTGAATTCATCTTTTATGAATTGTCTTCCTTCTCCCCAAAGCACTCTGCCTGCTGACCCTGACTTTGACCCATTGTAGTGAAGGCATCCAATATATTGTGGTTTAGAATTCACTGTAGATTTTCAAAGGATACCATAGGATTAACAAGCATATTAATCATCAGAGAAATGTGTGTGTAAAGCAAGTTTGATAGGGTTAGATGTAAAAAGGACTCAAAAATGTGGCCCACTTTCTGGGTGTGACAACTTTTCCCATTTCAGATACTTTCCAATTTTTCTAATTCCAGGTCTATAAGCAACATCTGTTCTTCATCCAGGACCAACACATAGAAAGTCTGTACTCAGCTAATCAGTAATAATAATAGTTACCATTTATTAGGTCTTTGATTTTATCTGCTGCTTTTTAAAACTTCATGCATTTATTAATTCACTCAATTTTTAAATATTTTTTTCTTTTCTACTACGTGTCAGATGTGGGTTAGTCTCCATCTACGTGATCTCTACTCCTCACCACAGCCCTACTATGTAGGCATCCCAATCATCAATTTATAGATGATGAAATAAAAGTTCCAAGAGCTAAAGCAAAGTTCCCCAAATCTCAAGATAGCCTTTTAGCAAAGCCAAGATACAAAATTAGATCTATTAGTTTCACAGACTTATAATCTGGAATCATTGAGATAAGAATTGATTTATTTATTTACCATAAATAAAGAAATAGTGGACAGGCCAGGGTACATTTAAGAGCAAGCAAACATAGTGAAGAGCAGCATTATAGGACATCAGGGAGAAGTTTATGAATAGAAGGCCTGATCTCACATGGGTTTTGAGCCGAGTCTTAAGAATGATTCATGTTTAGACCAGGCCAGAGGACAACATGAACCAGAAGAGGTGGTGATGTGTATTTATTTCTAGTTTTATAATAATTCATTCTGCTGAGTTTTTTTTTTTCTGATATGGCAAGTTTTATAACACTTAATTTTCCTTCTTCCTTTCACTGTAAAAGGTTTCAAGTCAAAAGTTGCAACCTTAATAGAATTAACATTCTCTTCTTTAAAATTCTGATTTTTACCTTCATATTTTTGTTATTTATCTTATGATAATTATTGTCTTTATCTTCTTACGTTCCTTTTTTGTTTCTTTCACATCTTTATTTTTTCCCTAAGTAGACCTTTTTCTCTAGATAACAGGTATTACAGAAATTTTAAATAATTAAGTTGGAAAATTGCTTGCTTAGAAGAAATTTCCCTGTTTATGCAATGTGTTCTTCATACTCTGCTTTTCACAAAAGTTGTCTCTATACTGATTTTAATATGCTGTTTGAGTCTCCCATCTCCATTCACTATGTTCCTTCTCTATGCATTTTGTATATAATAGCTAACTTAATCTTCCCAATAAATCAATGAAGTAGGCAGTATCATACTTTATAGAGATGACAAAACAGAATCAGAGGGTTAGTAAAGAACTTTAGACTACACAAGCAGGAAGCGGACAAAGCAAGTTTGGAATCAGATTTGTTTTACTTCAAAGACCAGGCACATTCTATTATATATTGAAACCTATCAATACAACCTACATTCGTAAACATGTCCCAGTACCTTACACAATTCATGAAATCACTAAGCTTTATTTAGTGACTGAGAAACAAAAGGGTAGGTATAAAAGTTTATCCTAAAGCTAAACTTCACCTGCAAAACAAAATTTAGAACAAATAAATAGAAAATACTATTGTAAAACCCCAATGTGAGTAAAACTTAGTCTAAATCAATTTAAAGAGAGAATATTAGTAAATGAAATAATATATGCTATATATTATACATATCTTTGTTTTTGTATATGAAGTTTATTCCATCTATATTATATGTTATAAAAGAAATACATAAAAAATTCTTTTTAAATAATATCTTTCATATCCCACATCATTAAAATACCAAAGAAATGACATGTTAAATGTCAAAAAAGATCAAATATATATATGGTCTGTTAAGTCTCTTATTAGTATTATTAATTTATTACATATCTGAGCATAGTTTGAAGTGAAATGATGCATAGGTTTTTCCTACAGGGCACTTGCCTGTGTAAGCTGTTTTTTGGCCTTTTAGGTTGTTGTGCAATTGACCACACTTAAATCTCCCAGGTTGAGGCCCCCACATTGAGAAGCAGAAAAATATGTCCTAATTTTGTTAAGGTCTGTTCTATCAAGACTTCTGCTACCACCTGAGCCCTGAGCATCTGGTTTGCCGGTCAGAGAGCAGGAAGGGAAGAAGCTGGGAGACCATACATATGCAGGATGGGAATATCTGTACTCCCTAGTGGTATCCAAGGAGCTCCTAGCAGAACTTAGGAGCCTGCTCTCCAGCAAGCTAGCAGTACAGGGGTTGTACTTACTTGATTCTGAGCTCCGTGAAATGGGAGCCATATCTTATTCATCTCTGCCTTGTCTTCTTTACCCCAAGGCACCTATCATAGACAAGATGACCTAATGAAACCGACACCAAACTAGTGCAAATGACATGCAAGTGCAGGTGAAACTAGACCTCATATTCTTATAGTTCATTATTATTTGACATAAGACCATGCACATGCAACATACAATAGTGTATGAGGGCAGCCAGACTTTTTTGAGTCCTAGAGGCACAAGGCATAAGATGCTAGGAGCCAGAAAGATAGATCTGGGGAATGGTTAGGTTTGAGACTGATAAATGCATGTCACCTTGCTCTGTTAACCTTAGACTCCAGCTTTTATGTGATTAACACTATAAATGATGGAGAAATTATGTAATCTCTTTTTGTTAAATGTATTTACATATAATAGAATAACAATAGGGCAATAATGGATCTATGGAGAAAAATGCAGTTGGGGAACATTTTTAGTGTATTAACTAAACAGTGAAGGGCATCATTCATCTGGAAGTTAAAAGAAGATAATAAATCTGTCTTGGGCAAAGGCATGTAGGAGAGGCTATTGAATGACCATGGGTCTAGGCAAGCATGAGAAAGACTATAGAACTCCAATCTAACCACCAATTCAGATATTACTCAGAGAAAGATGGGACTTTAACTACAACATTTTTGGAAACCAAAGATCAACCTGTTATCCTAAAATTAATGGTTTATTGGGACACTTAATTTTTGTAACAAGGGTCAGGTATCTTTACATACAGTGTGGATTTCTATACAGAGTAGTAAAGGAGATAAAGGGCTATTACCCAAGATGCTCGCTTTGTCTCAAGAGCAATTTCAACAATGATCACTAACGTCTCAGAGGAAATAGGGACTCTTGTAACCAAACCCAGGAACCCCTACATGACCGCAGGAATAGCAACTGTGTGCAAGGAGAAATGGGACACAGAGATTTATAGGTTGCTGCCCATGACATAGCCACATATGGGCAGCCTCACTATAGCCCACTAACAGTTTTCACTCATCTCAGCTGGCATGGGTGAAATATCACAGCAATTATAAAACTCAGGATGCCGGGTAGGCGAACTTTAGGAATGGCTCTGGTAAATTGCTTCCATTTTTCAGCTCACAGTGAGAAGAAAGGCAGAAACAGAGAGTGGTAAAAAAGAAAGCAAATGAGCACGCCTAATACAGGCTGTATATTCTGCGTATGTACATTTATAAATATATTAAGCTTCCCTTTTGTGCCTTGGAGAGAAAAGAGCCACAATCAGCAATTCAGGGATGATCGAATAAATTAACATGAACATTTTATATGTCTCAGAGGAACCAGCACTAACATCTTTATTCCTGCTCAGCTACCTTCCACTCTACACTGTGTGAGAGAATATATCTTATTAAAATCATTTCTTTTACCTGAAGTTCCTATCAACCGACAGAATGAAGAGAAACTGAGCTTGTTCTTTGTGTACCAAAAAATAGGCTAATTAAAAAAAAAAGTCACTTTTTTTAATAGGGAGAAAGAGAAAAGAAACGAGCTTAGATTTTCCACTTGTGGACTTCAGCAGCATTTCTACCTTCCTTTGTCAATACAAGTTTACTCATCAAAACTTTGTGCTAAAAATAAGCAATTTGTGTTTTTAAACATCTTTCCAAAATCACAGAGCCTCTTATTTGAGAACTTTTTTATCACCTGATTGATCATTTCATTACTTTATCTTCTTTTTTACTAGATAGTACAGATTTTAAAATGTATTTTATTGACAATGCAATTTAATCTAACTTGACCCAATATATTTTGATGTTTGCATTATAGTTGCCATATTTTAAAATGTTGCCTGAGTTTTCTATAGACCCACTAAAGTCTAAGTTTTAAAAATAAATGCATACATGCCTCAATAAAGTTCAATTTATTCTGCTTTGTAGCTGAACTCTGTTCAATATCAATAGAAAACAGGGCAATAGAAGACATTTAATTTATTATACTTTAAAATTTTTTTTATTAGAATTTTCTTCTGGAGTTTTTTTTCAAATTCTAAACATCAGAATATGGCCATACGTTATAATTTTAAATTTTACTATTTTAACTAGTGTTTACTGCTGATTATCAAACAAAAATAAACACAAACATTAAATTTTCTAATGATCACAAATACTTTAAAAGAGAAAGTATTACCTTATAAATAAAAAAATTTGTGACATGTCCCCTTAATTCTCTTAACCAAAATTGAGTCCCTCAAAAGAGACACAGCTAGTTGGAATTTTCATAACTGTTCTTTCTTATGCAAAGTCAGTTTGGTGTTACTAGAGGAAAGTTTACCACACATTGCACATCTGGACCTTTGAGCAAACAATTTAAGAGGTGGTTGAACAGAATGTCATCAAATTTCATGACAATTTGTTTTTTCTGATTTACTTTTCTCACTTACAAAACAGGGGGTTTCTATGAGAAGGAGCAATTCTAAATGTCCTTGCCTCTGCCAATGTGAGTGAGAGTCTAGTACATGCCAAGTCCAAAAGGAAGCTCATAGAGCATGCTTTTCCATAGATGTGACACCCGAGGCCTGATGATTTCATGTCATGTTTCCAGAGCGAAGAAAATGCAGAAAGGGGATCTGAATGCAGCTCTCCATAACCTCAAAGACTCTGAGCTTAGTTTTGCACTAGACTCTGTTGCCTCTTGAGTCCAACTGCTCTGAGTCGTTTTTATAGTCCTTCCTTCTTTATTTCTGGGGCATCTTCATCAGATACTGGATATTTTCATTTGTTCAGTCTTCCATCTATCCCACAATTATAAGACTTCAAATGCATTTCTTAAACCACACAAGCCTCCAGAAACGTGAGAAATAAATCTGTGTTTTATATAAGCCACCCAGTCTATGATATTTTGTTGTAGCAGCCCTGACTAAGACAATGACCCATACCACTACGTACATAGTATACTAGGTTCCTAGAGCTGCCATAATACATTATCACAAAGTGGGTGGATTAAAATAACAGAAGTGTATTCCCTCACAGTTCAGAGAACCGGAATTCTGAAATCAAGGTATCTACAGAAATGGTTCCTTCTGGAGGCTCTGAAAGAGAATTTATACCATATCTCCCTCCAGCTTCTAGTTGTTGCAGGCAATTCTTGTCATTCTTTGAAGCCAAAGACACATAACTCCTACCTTTGTCTCCATCTTCACATGGCCTTTTTCCTGTGTTTGTGCCCTCTCCTCTTATAAAAACATCAGTCATTGGATTTAGGATTTCCCCTAAATCCAGGATGATCTCATTTTTAATTTTTTTACTTAATTACATCCACAAAGACCCTATTTTCAGAAAAGATAACTTTCTGAAGTTCAAAGTGGACATGAACTTTTAGGAGAAAATATTCAACATTCTATATACACACGTACTCATACTTATAAGTCAAAGTTGTTCTGGAAACAAGATACATAGATAAAAATATACATAGATATAGATGTAGAGATATAGGTATGGATACATAGAGAGATTATATATTTTTGTATATACATCATTTATATGTACATATAATTTGTATATGAAGAGATTTAGTTTATGGTACTGGCTCTTGCAATTACAGAGACTGAGAAGTCTCAGCGCCTGCTCTGTGCAAGCTCGAGACTCAGGAAAGCCAATGCCACAGTTCTGGACCCTGAGGACCTTGAGCTGGTATAATCCATTCTGGGCCTGAAGACCTGAGAACCAGGAGCGTGGAGGGCAGGAGGAGATTGATGCCTGGCTAAGGAGTCAAGCAGAGAATGAATCCAACTTCCCTCCACATTTGTATTCTATTCAAGCTTTTGATGGATTGAAGGATGCTACCCACACAGGAGGGTGAAGTCTGCCTTATTCAGTCCACCAATTCAAATGCTAGTCTCTTCTAGAAACATGCTCACAGACACACCCAGAAATAATGTTTAACCAGCTACATGAGCCTCCATTGGCCTCATCAAGTTGAGACAAAATTAACCATCACACATGCATGCATTAAATATATTTCCAATGTTGAAGGTGTGTGGGGATTGAAAATCTATCTTTTTTGTTTCTATTTTAAGACATCTTGCTAGCATAGTGAATTTTTAAAAATCTGAAATACACAGAGTTTGAAGGAAAAATTTCAGCTATTATACATTTTAATGTGTTTGATTTTATATAGTATTATTTTATTCCTTAATTATACTATTTTCAGAATCTTATTTGGAATAAAGCAAGTAGAATTAAAAGAGAGTCATAGAATAAGTGAATGGTCCTGCTTATTGATTAAAACATAAAATTGTTTATTAATAAGAAGGCAGTAGTCTTATTAATTTCAAAAAATACATTATTATTTGAAGCATACACAAATTTAAAAAGTGCTTTAAAAATAGTTTAATATGCCATTGACCTACTAAAATAGAATCTATATGTAAGATATGGATTCTGCCAACTGCTACACAAACATACCTTAAGTTATTAGTAATCTATGATTAGTTTTGTTAGCTATTTTTAGAGCAATGGTTTTCAAAGGGGAGCAATTTTGCACCCCAGGGGACATTAAGCAATGTCTGAAGACATTTCTTGGTTGTCACAACTCAGGGAAGAAGGCTGCTTACTGTTGGCATCTAGTGGGTAGACTGCAGATATGCTCTAACAATCTTACAATGCACAGGATAGCCCACCACAGAGAACTATCCTGCCCAAAATGTCAATAGTTCAGAGTTTAAGAAAACCTGTTTTAGAACTATATGAAGGGTTTATGCTGTTTCAACTTTCTCTTTATTTCTTCTATGACCAGTAATATCTAATGTTGAGATTTCTGGCTTTAGAGTTCCATGGCTTCACTGGTTTTTATTCAAGACAAGAAAACAAGTGCACAGGATATGCAGTAATTACAATTTTTAAATAATCAGAACACTTAATAGGCACGGCAGACCAGTTTTTGTGTTGCTCGTTACCGAGTGTCTCCCAGGAATTATAGTCTAACAAAGAATCATATATACATCCTCAGAAGTAAATGAGATCATCACACCTCACTTTATGAAGTCCACCTCCACTCCCTCCTTTCCCCGTTATTAGAATGTAACCTGAGGTTTAGAATGAAACCTAATGTAGACTCAGGATCTACTACTTTCTCCCTTCTTGCCTGAGCGCAAGTGACATCAATTGAATAATGAGGACGATAATAGTACTTAGCCAAAATATTAAAATTTATATTTGTTTTCATTTTGATCAACTACAGTGTGCTATCCCCTCCACCAACTTCTTCTTCCCCAGCAGGGTGGCCGCCTTCCCAAGCTCTAGAGAGCTGGGCCTCTATAGTTTCCCTTCAATGATTGGAGTAGTAAATTAAGAAAAAAAAAAAGATTCCAAAATGCTTTTTTGGTGTGTGCACAAACACATGTGAGTGTATGTGTGAGTATATCTGTGTATAATTATATTCGATGCCTTATCAACCACCTTGTGAATCAGACAGGTAAAGAACTAAGAACTGAGTTTTGTTGATAAGAAAATCAGGACTCATAGTATTAAATCAACCTGTCCTAAATTACTGAGGCAGCCCTGAACTTCTACTTCCTAACTCCTAGGACTTGTTCTTGACCCAGTGACCTTGTAAACTTTCTTGGGCCGGAAAACTGCGTGATGTAAGGCAGTGAATTTTTCAAATTATCTGTAAAGCTATGTCTGGCCAATAAATCTGGACACACCAAGTTCAAGTAAATTCATATTCACTTGGAAGCTGTTTACCCAACAGAGCCAAAAGCTTAAAAATATCAGAAGGTAGAGTGTCTTGCTATAATCTAATTACTGTTTGTTTTACACTTCATGATGCATTTGAGTAATGACTTTGAGAATTTCAGCATCTTTTTTTGATCATTTCTTTTTTTGTGGTTTCCACCTATACCGAACTTGCCTCGGAGACAGGTATTATTAATTGCATATTGTTTTATGTTTCTAATGTTTCATTTCACTGACTCTTCTTTTTTTCTCTCTTAGTTTGCAGAAACCTGCTGTTTTCCATATGTAACCATTTCTTCATAGGGATCTTTTTAATCCAGTTTAATCTTTGGATATGAATTGAAGTTGGCCAAATTGTTTGCTACAGTCTTGTCAGCATTTCTGCATTCAGAAGTGTTTGTTGACTCAGTTGCAGGAATATAGATTTTTTTTCCCACACAGTCTATCTGATACTTCCAAGTCCCAGTCTGCACCAGCTTCTATTGTGTTAAGCAAATAACCATGCTGCACTGAAATTCCACTCATTGTTAATGCTAAAGCAACAGGATTTTCTTCAGTTCACCGCCAGCCAAACCTGTTGTTATCAGAAAACACTCTCCAGATGAAAACTGAAAATCATATGACCCAGAAAAAAGATTAGCCTTCAGGAAGTCTTTGGGTTTTGCTATTTTTGTCAAGACATCCCCAGAGGGAGTGGAAAATAATAAAGCAAAACCTATTTGTGGAATGAAGCCCATTTCAAAATAGAGTCTATGAACTTTCAAATTTGCAAGACAGGGCTTCTCAAAATAAGAGCCACAAAACTGGGCTTTAGCAAATCTAAAGGGACCGGAAGCAATTCAAAACAAGGATTTAGTAACTTTTAATTGCTTCATTTTCAATTCAAAGGGGAGCGTAAGTATTGATATTAAGCTATAGCTCAATTGCACACACCAATCAGCTAGTTCGCTGTGACACATGAATCCTCAGAGATTCATCATTACCCAGGATTTCTGTCATTTCAGATGAATTTTCCACCTTGTTGGAAGCAGCATGTTGTACTTCCCTGATCTTCACTATTTCCATACTTCTGTCTGGGGAGACTGATTTATATTATAGTGTTCCAAAAAAAGTCTGGCTAGGAAACAAGCCCAGTATCTTTTATATTTGAAAAGGCATTGTATAAAAAGCTTGTTCTAAAGGCATATGCTATTTGTTTACCAAAAAGAATACAAAGGTTTTAGAATCCAAAACTGGAACTTAAGTAAAAGTAAATTCTGACATACAAAATTATGAAATTGATAAATAAAACTGGCTACTGAATTGTAAAGATTTATATTCTGGCACCAGCCTCTAGGATGCCATGTTGATTCCAGAAATTTTCAGATCTCCTAACTAGAGAGCTTTATTAAAACAGAAGCAAGTATGTGCCTTTCTGGCCTATGACATCTCCTGGTACTTCACAGACAGAGCATGCTAGCAGCACTAACACCTTTCATTTAGAATCATGAGGAATAACCAAAATATTCCATATTGGTCTGTTTGTATATTAATTATCTATTGATGCATAATAAATTACCCTAGAATTTGAACTAATAACAACCACTTGTTACCTCACTGTGGTAGCCAGCTTCCAAGATGGTCCACAGGGATTCCAACTGCCTGGTTTTCATGTCCTTGTATAGTTCATTCCTATACTGAATGAGACCTACCTGTGTAACCAATAAGAAATTGTGGAAAAAATAATCTGTGACTTCCAAGGCCAGCTGATAAAGGACACTGTGTTTCTCACATTGGCCCATTTCTTGAATCACTTGAATCGAGGGAAACCAGCTACCGTGTTGTGAGGATACTCAAGCAGCCTGTGGAGAGGTCCACAGGAGGAAAACTGAGGCTTTTTATCAATGGTCAGTGGAGAAATGAGACATCCTTAATAGTTGCATAAGAGAGCATCTTGAAAATGGATCCCCCAGCCCAGTCAAGCTTTCGGATGGTAGAGCCCCAGCCAACACCTTGACTAAAACCTCATAAGAGACCTTGAGCCAGAAGTACCCAGCTAACCTACTTATAAATTCCTTCTTCACAGAAACTGGGAATGTAAAATTTTGATTCTTGAAATCACTAAATTTGGAGATAATTTGTTATGCATCAATAAATAACTACTACTATAGGCTGAGAATTTGGAAGTGGCTTATCCAAGGAATTTCGGCTAAGAGTTTTTTGCAAGGTTACAATCAAAATGTTAGCCAGCGATGCAGTTATTTGTAGGCCTAAGTTTAAAGGATGTGTTTCCAAGATGGCTCACTTACATGGTTGGTGAGGTGGTGCTGGCAGGAAGCCTCGATTTCTCTTCCTCTCTACAGTCTGCTGGGTGTCTTCATAATGTCTGAATTCCCACAGAGCAAATAGTCCAAGAAAAAGACCAGAGAGGAAGTAATAATGCCTTTATAACCTAGCATCAACAAATACATATTGTCACTTCTGGGACATTCTATTTGTTAGAACTAAGTAGCTAGGTCTGAGCCATATTTAGGGAAGAACATTTAGGCTTTAGCTTGAAAAGAGAACTATCAAAGACTTTTTGGATGTATTATAAAATCACCAGTCTGTTTTAGGACTACAGATTATTAACCCTCCTTTCACATGTAAAATATACTCACCTTCTCCAAAACTCCCCACAAATCTCATTTATTACAGTAGCAACTGAGGTTCAAGTTGGAGGATCTTGGCATCTAAATCAAATCCTGCTGCAAATGAAGCTTCTCAGATGTGGTTCTTTGAGTACAGCTTCTTCCCCTCTGAAGCCCTATCAGCTGATAGCTACTGTGCCACACACTCATATGTAATGGTGAGATGAGCTTAAATATCCAATGTAAATACTCCTTCTTTAAAATGTCAAAATGGAGGACACACAGGAGTCACTGGTTTATGGCAATTCTAAAATCTAGCAGAGCTAGATCGTTGATTGTTCCTTGATTAAGAGTCAAGGCTTGAGAATAATTTTTCATAGATCATGGCTCTTTCCTCTAAATTGTTAGTTTTTCCCTCTGAATAATTCTTTCTTTTCCATAAAAGGCAGCTTGTGCTTTTAGCAGAATAGTTTTCTTAGCCCACTTCTTACTTTTAGAAACTTTGGGTTCCAAAAGCCTATTTTCAAGTCTACTATTTCTGCTTCTTGTAGTTTAAACAATGTTTTTCCCAAGAAAATTCCCTTTGAAAACTTTGAGGGTCTCCTGTCATTCCTGTTGCTATTCCTTCCATTAGACAAAAGGCACAACCACAAATGTGTTTGAGATAAGCCTTTCTCTACCTTGGCCTTCTTCTGAGTCTGTTAAGGAACAACACTTTTAAGCTTTACAGAAATTTAGTTTCTGAATGGTTCTCTAAGGCAGGGGTCCTCAACCCCTGTGCCACTGACAGGTACCGATCTATGGCCTGTTAGGAACTGGGCGCATAGCAGGAAGTGAGTGGCAGGTGAGTGAGCACATCTTCATCTGTATCTACAGCTGCTCCCCAGCACTAACATCACCACTTCAGCTCCACCTCAGATCATCAGGCATTAGATTTTCACAGGAACACCTGTCCCTGGTGCTGAAAAGGTTGGGGACCACTGTTCTAAGGTATATATTAGATATTTCTGAAGTCTTAACAAATTAATTTACAGCTACACCCTTGGCTACCTATTCATATCATGTTTTCCAGTGCTCTAGATTTGATCTTTGCCCTGAGCCATTTTTAACTCCATCATTTGCTATCTAGAGAGTTTGGAATTTTCAAAACTAGAAATTCCTATCTCCTTTGCATTTCATAGACCTTCTTTTAGTTTATCTTGTTTCTGCGGCATTTTGCTATAATCAACAAGTAGAAGCCAAGTGATCCAACGTGCCTAGGGAGCTTATAGCTAGTTCCTCTAATTCATTTGTTCCATTTTCTACTTTACACACTACTTTCACAGTGTTACTAAAGTTTATGCTGCTACAAAACTAGAAACCTTTACCTCCAGTTTCTAATAACATTTTTCTCACTTTCTTATAAGCCCTCACTTGCTCTCTTGTCAAAAGCCATCAGGCTTGTATTAACGTTCCTTTTAGAGCACTTTAAACTTTCACTAAAACTCTCCTTGAAGTCTTTTCAGCTTCCACCCACTGAACAATTCCAAAGCCAAGCTATAATTTTAGTTTTTTGTAGTAACTAAAGTGGTAGTAACCCACTTTCAGATACCAAATTCAATATTACTTTAACTGTAGCTAGATAACAAAACACTCCAAAACTTAATGGCTTAAAATTAAAATGATTATCTTTTGTCTTATATATATTTTTTAGATCAGAATTTGGAGAGTTATATAGATGTGTAGGTTCTGGATCAGCTCAGCCAGGGTCCTCTCATGGTAGCCATAACTAAGATATGAGTCAGGGCTGTCATCTGAAGGAGCTGGAGAATCTACTTCTAAGATGACTCACATGGCTAGCAAGATGGTGCTGGTGGTTGGCAAAGGATCTCAGGTCCACCCTGCAGTAAGTAGCCTCTCCAAAAGCAAAGAGGTTACTCTTGTGACCTGGCTTGTGATGTAAGAGAGAGATCAAAGCGGAAGCAATGCTATCTTTTATGGCCTAGCTTCAGAAATTACTCATGATCACCTCTGTCATATTCTATGTGTTAGAATCAAATCACTAAGTCAGGCCCACATTCAAGGGCAAAGAGTTAGTCTCCACCTTTTGAAAGAAGAGTGCCAAAGACCTTGAGGATGTATTTAAAAAGTACCACTGTATGCTTCCGAAATTCCAAGTAAGTCAGGATTTCCGAGATACCTCTGGAACAGCCCAGAAATCCTCCAACATCCTCATGATGGACAAAATCAGTATCTTTAGATACAACTAAGTATTAAACCTATTTCAGTTCCAAGTTAATTTAAAGGGTAAGTCAGTGGGATCAGGGCTTGCAGAATCAGCCTGCAAATTCGAACATGGAAACTGGTTTTGCCTTACCAATGTTATAGCAGATGATTAAAGCAGGTGTCTTGTTCAGGAAGAGCCAAGAGTGCTTATTTATCTACCCGATGATCTGGTCTCACAGGCGCTAAGAAAGAACGCTGACCCATGAAGGAAAGTAAAATGGTTTGTAAGAGCCAATGAAATAAAATAATTTTCATGGCTGGAGAAGAGAGAGAGGTAGATATAATTTTGGGGGGAAGGATCAATATTTAAAGCTCTCTGCATAATACCAGTTAGTTTAAGTATTGTGCTTTATATTTTCACACAAAATCTTATGTGATACTTATTTTGATACAGTCATGGTGGATTCCTGAGTAATTTGATATTTGGGTAATATGTTTGTATGAGTCAGAAGGAAAGAAGTTGGAGTTCATAAATATTTTATGAAATATTCACAATAAACATAAACATCAAAAACATCTACAAATAGTGCAAAATGCATATACATTTGATAAATAATAGCTATTTTAATTCTATATACATTGAGTGGTCTTCAAGGAATCTGAAATGTCATGAAAAAATTGGTAGTATGTACAGCTGTCTGTAATACATAGCTAATTATTATCATGCCCCGACCCACAGGGCAAAACAACGCAGGGCAAGGAGGAACCTGTGGAGGATGAAGGTAGGACAGGAGACACAAAGAAATGGAGGCAAGACAAAGTTCTGATCAAGCCTCGTTTATTGTAGGTAGGGGTAGAGTATATAAAGGGGAGGATTTGCATAATCACGGTTGCCTTGGATATCGAACTGCAGAACATTCCATTTCCTTATATGACCCAAAAATGCAAAAGGGTCCTGGGAGAGGAGGGGGCTGCAAGGTCAGATTAGTTTAAGCAAATGGCTCAAGGGGCCCAGGGCAAGTCAGGGCATGTCAGGGCAACTGACTTTATGCTGTCTATCCTATCAGATAGCACAGGGCGAGGCAGATTCTGTCCCAAGGCGAAGTTGCCTTGATCTCAGGTATGAGAGCCTTGATAAGAATGGCTCCTGACATTATCATATTCATAACAGAGGATCTAATAAAGTAGAGAAATTTTCATTTGACCAATAAGATAGGATATTTCTCAGAAATCTCAATCTTAGATAATGAACAAATTTTTTTTTAACAAGAGAAGAGAGAGGAGGACAATCTGGGCAAAGGAAACAAATTGAGCAAAGAAAACAAATTGAGCAAAACAAATGGAGGTAGAAGTAAACACGGGTGTATTTTAGAAAGCTCAAAGACCCATAGGACTGGAGTAAAAAATGGATGAGGCAGGTAGCAAGTGGTGAGGGATGAGGTTTGAGTTAAGTTAGGACTAGATTGGGAGGGCGGGGCTTAGGGGGAGTTCTGAACCCCTGACTAACCAACCTAGACTCTGTTGAAGGCAAACGAAAACAGTGGCAAATTTCTGAGGAGGGAAATGACACAATCAGGTCTGTTTCATGAACCATTATTAATTTTTTTCTCCATTTTAATGTTATATGTGGACCTTTATTGATATTTGAAGCAAATTAACATCTCCTGGACTTGCTATAAGAACTTAGTATATTAATATGAGAGATAAAAGAATAAGCAAGGAGCTAGAATAGCTTTGGTCAAACATAATGAAGAAAATATTTAGAAATGCTTACAAGTGTAAGAATTTTTTAAACCTCTCCTTTAGTTCTAACAACAACAACAACAAAGAATCATGGCTTATTCTCCAAATCCTCACATAGTGTATGTCAAGAAGAAAGAAATCATGCATGGCTTCATATTCCAAAACAATAGTAGAATTTTTTTAAAGATCTTTCATGACACCTCTTTAGAATCATTGCCCCTTTTCAGAGATTTGCATACCTTATTAAACAAAAGTACATCAGAAAAACAAAAAGTTATTTTCCTCATCTTCTTGATTCTTTTTCTCCCAGAGCAGGCCCCACGTGGAGCAGGTTTTTCAAGTTTTTCAAAAGGGCCAGATCATTTATGCCTAGTGTGGGATGGGGCAAAGACATGGACTATCCTAACTGCAGCAGTGCTTTCTTAGTCTCCAAGGTGCTAGAGCTCATAAAAGTTAGGTAAACAACCTCTTCCTTTGCATATTGTCCTTTTAAATTTTATTTTTATAATAGGACATAAATTTAAAAAAGAATTATCAAAAAAAAAGTCTTTAAGCAGTTTTACTGAAGTTCAATTAAAATATGAAACAGAAAACTCCAGAATCTAACTCATTTTTTAACCAGTGTCTCCATGGTATTTGTTGTTGAATGATTAATGGCTGGGGTGTGGGGAGGTGATACAGAAGTGCTCTGAGGTGAAAGGCAATGCAGCTAAAATAAGCAGAAGAATGAAGAGGGCAGAATTAGATCATTCTGGAAAGCAGGCTACCATCCTAAAAAAGGGAAAAAAAATTAAAAGACATAAAAAAGATAATTAGTTTAAGGAATGTAGCCAAATGCTAGATATAATAAAGCTCCAATTGATTACTAGTAAGATGTGAAATGGGAACATTACCCATTTGTTTTTTTAATTACTGTTGTAACACACTTTGGTCAAAATGGAGATTGGGAAATAAAATGTAAAATTTAGAAATAAAACAGGGAAAGCATAATAATAAATTATCCTTATCTCTAAACACACTGCCATCTGTTTTTCGATCAAATTTATATACAAATCGTTCATGTGTTGTTTAAAATGTAATGAAAAAATTCTCTCTGCATTCACTACATCAAGTGTTAGTTAATTATGTTAGTACCAAAAATAAGAATAAATATTACTGTGAGTTAAATTTAAACTATTAAATCTTTAGAGAAATAAAAATTTAGATTTTGAAATCAATTTCTTTGCCACTTCATAAATCTACATTCTTGTGCTCTTACAAATAAATGTGAGTTAAGAGTTCTACAGAAACTTGATGGAATTCTCTTTGCTTCTCCTGAAGCTGGGTGGGAGATGGCTGCTGAAAGATGAGTTTACAAATAGGGAGAACATAGGCCAAGAAAATCAAGGAATATTAAAGCACACATTTTTTTCTCTGGTCTCTGCTCTGTGTTGATTACTGGAACAAAAGGGCCCTATAAAAACATAGGATCTTTTTTTCTCTCCCCTAGAGGATTTCATAAGAGAACAAAAGGAGACAAAGGCAACTGTCCTATAGGAGCTTCTAACTACTTCCTGTTATCCAGTCTGGGGGACTCCTTCCTTATCTCTGGTGGGGCTTTCTCTTTGGGGATTACGTCAACCTTTTTAGACTGTCTTCAGTAAGGCTTTAGCTAATTTCTTTGGTGATAATCCACAGCTTTCCAGAAGGAAGCGGAAGAAAAACATCTAACAGCTATTGAGCTCTGTCTCTGCCCCACTTGTAAATTGTCACTAAGTGACACTTCAGTCTCTCATATTTTAATGTCCTACATATTCTGGAATGTATTCGACTTCTGGGCCGAGGGAGCCGGCTGGCATCCACATCTTTGCCTCTGCACGCCTAATGTGAGTTCTCTCACTGAAAGAAAAAAAAAAAAAAACAGATGGTGGTGTTTCAAGCCATCGCTTTCAGTGGAAAGGTAGATGTGAAAGTAAATGAGGAAGAGAGCCTGGGGGAAACTGCAGGGTGTGAGAGGGACCGTTTGTTCCAGCTCAAAAATAAAAAATAAAAAATGAGTAAAATTTTTTTTAAAAATGCAGAAAATTTTCTGTAAGCAAGCTAGCAGGAAAAAATAATAGTTATATAAGATATATTGCAAGTATTTTTCAGTCCAAAAAGAGAACAATAGTACTGTTTACCTTCTGAATTGTGTCTGTTTTGCAAATCACTAGATATCAGAGTCATCTTCATCAAACCAGAGACCAGAGATATTCAGCCATTGAATCTGGACTGTATACTTTCTCCCAGAATGTTCTGCCCACTTCCTTCTGATGGCATAGTACAAAGTACATGAACTTATTAAGAATATGTTTGATAATTACAGTGGTAAACAAAATCGTAGGAGGTATCCTTCAAGCCTGAACTATGGAGACTAGCTAGAGACTCATTTTATATTTAAAAAAAATTTTAAAGCATATTAGAGAATAGAAATAGTGCCTGCCTGTCATTAGCTTTAAAAGAAAAGGCAGAATGTGGAGGGGGTGGGGAGATGATGTAATTTGAAAATATTACTGCAAAATAATATATTACTGAATAAATAGCAGTATCATATGATATAACCAAATATTTGCTTTAAAATAGATAAGGACATGAATAATGCAATTCTAGGGCTTGGGAATATCTAAGAAAGTACCATAAACTCTTTTGTGTGCATTCCAGAGACATCACAGGTATGTTTCATTGGACATGACATTTCTATTCAATGATGTCATGCCTGGAAAAATGCTCTTGGAGTTAGATTGCAAGATGAGTTGCAATGTCTTAAAGGGAAATTTGTAGTTAATCATTGAAATTCAAATGTTATACATATCATCCAGATTTCCCCCAGAAAGTTTTTTCTGGGATTACTGGCATAAGATAAAGTCCATACAAATACTGAAGAGCTACTCGATAAAGACAACAGCAGAGTACCTAAAAAGACTGGTTTCTGGTGAGAATCTTTTCTCCGTGTATTTGAGAAACACACATAGTTGAGTTTATAACCAGAAATGAAGAAGGTGAAGCACTCAAGCAACAATGAGCCCAAATACGTGTTTGCAATTTTAAATACAGCACTGGAAAAAAAAAAAAAAAAGAAAAGAATGGAACTGTATCGTGGCCTTATTTCAATAGAGTCATTCTAGACATGCAAGACACTCTCAAAAAGAGCATCAAACTGAGGTTATATTGAAAATATAAAGTTAAAAATTATTGAAAAGTCATAAATGCATAGATGTTTTATAGGAGTGATAAACTCTCACTTACTCATACCACTATTTAGTCTTAACACCAAGATGGGGAAAAAAAGCCAAGTTCACACAAATATAAATATGCAGGCCTCTTCTTTAATCTCTCCTTAGACAGAAGAAAACTGTAAACATCATCCACTGATGTTAGCAGCAACTATTCTAGAATAAACATTTGTGTTTTAATGGTCACATTTTAAGAGCAACCTCATCTGCTACTCTCACTTTCTCTGTCTCTTTCTTCAACATTTCAAGCACATTCCCCACTCAGGACCTTTGCACACACCATTTCCGCTGAGTAGAACGCTCTCTTCTCCAGACACCTGCATATCTGACTCCCTCAACTCCTCATGTCCTGCATTCATCTTTGATTAGAGGCTTCCCTGGGTCACTCAATAAATCATAACTGCTCCCACTCCTCATAACCCCCGTTCTCTCTTAACGTGCTTTATTGTTCTCCAAATATTTGTTACCACCTGGCAGATTAAGTATTTTTTTTTGTTTATCATTTGTCTCTACCCACTAAAATGTAAGCTTAATGAGGAATGTTTTTCTTCTGTTGTTGTTCAGTGCTGCATTCCCAGTTCCTGCAATACTTTCTTGAACATAGCAGGTGCTCAATAAATATTTGCTGAACAAGTAAATGAAAATATTATAATGAGAGCTCCACTAAGCTTCATGCTTTCTACCCCACACTGCACAGCTGGAAATGTGGTCATCTTTCTAGAGCACAGGCATGAACATGTCACTTTTTTGTTTTAAAACCTTCAATGGCAAACAGGATAAGATAAAGCATACATTCCTTAAATTGGTTTACAAAGCTTTTAATGATCCTCTTTGGCATAACTCCAGATTTATTTCTCACTACTGTGCCCATCATGGGCTAGAAGCATAAATTTTAGAACTAAATTATTGTGTTCAGTTGCTTTATGACTTATTACCTGTGTGTCCTTAAGCTGTGATTTTTTTTCTCACTTGTAAAATGTTGATAATAGTACCCACCTTGTAGATTGTGTTTTGAGAAATGAGTACATTATTGCATGTAAAGTGCTTATAGAAAAAAAGAAAAACAATTAGATATTCATCTACAGTATGATTTAGCAAGCCCATCCCTAGGGATTTATCAAGGAGAAATGAAAATATACAATTTACAAAAAAGGCTGGCACCAAATGATAACTCCAAAATGGCAAGAGCCCACACAGTAGGAGAGTACATAAATAATCTGTGATCTACCCATGCAATGGAATATTAGTGACCAATAAAAAGGCAACGGCATAGAGGAATTCCAAAGACATTATATGCTACACAAAAGAAAACATACCATATCAATATAAACTTCTAGAGGAGAAAAAATATCATCAGTGGTGGAAGAAAATGTCTGTGGGAAAGTAAGTAAGATGAGGACTGACCGGAAAGAGGCATGAGTGAACATTTTGGGGTGATGTTTTGCAACTTGAGAGGGCATTGGGTGGCAGAAATGTAAAGAATTTACACTTATAATTTGTGCATTTCATTTTATGTTAATTTTATATAAAAGTATATAAATAAATATAAGTATGTAAATAAATATATACTCTAACCAACATTATGTATGCTGAAGTATTTAGGAGGAATTATACTATCTGCAATTTACTTATAATGTATCAAAACCATACAATAATAGCTGCAATTTACTTTGAAATGCATTGAAACCATAGGATGATTAGTTGGTGAATTGAAATTTGGGGAAATAGATAGACACATGATAAAGAAACTTTAATTAAACGTTAATACCAGAATCTAAATGGTGAGTATATGGATGTTCACCTAAAAACACCTTCAACTTTGCTGTATATGAACATTTTTATAATAAAGCAGTGGATTAAAAAGTACAAAAGATGTCTAGCAAAAATATTAATTTAAGTTATTATTATGCAAAATGATTTCACACTTGTATTTTTTTCATAAAAGTAGGTTGAACAAGTGTTCTTTAGTTCTTTGAAACTCGATATTATATATTGCCTGATAATTATTGATAGATTTGTCCTACTCTAGCACTCATCATATTTTTCTTTATTGACCATTTTTATAGAACAGAAGTTAAATGAGCCCAGTTTTTTGCAATTAATTTTTATAGCATCATTGATTAGATTTCCCCAAATTTATTTCTCATTTATACCCTACAAGGTAATCCCATTAAATATAGTAGTGTAACATTTAAACTAGACTGCTTTAGCTTTGCATTGAAGATTTACGTAAGTCTGAAACAAGAGCTATTTCTGCCTAATGATCTGTATGTAAAGGCAAGAGAAATATAGAAGATAGAAATAATTAACCTATAAAATGTTATATATCTCCTATGAGTTGTCTAAGTAATCAAAGATTTCCTAGTAAAGGTCATTATACATTGCTGTGACTCTAGTTAACTAAACATTGAAAATATGTTTCCCTTGAATTAAGCGTTACCTCTCTACAGCTGAGATAATAAACAATTTGGTGTGGTCCATTCAAATATACAACCTAATTATCTAATTTGGTCAGTAAATAAAATAAAGCAATTGTCTACAGCCTAAGGCACCAGATAGACTCTAGGAAGTTATAGAAGATATAGACAAAGCCCCTAACCTTGTAGAGTTTTCCATCAAAGACAGATAAAAACACAGTGCGAAAACTAAGAGGAAAGTCCCACTTGAAAGGAATGTTCTGTCTTCCTGAGAGACAATGCAAAGATACAATGAAAAACTAAGCAGAATATGGTGTCACAAGAAAATATAATGCATTTAAAGATAACAAATTCTAAGATACCTCTTTCTTATGATACCAATTGTAAGTTACAAATACTTGTTGATGAATACTTTATAGATCAATGATTTCAGTAATGGTATGATAATGAATTTAGAGGAAGGTAAATACAGTCAATGATGACTGTTACAGTCAATGATGACTAACATTTATTGAATTTTTTTTTTTTAGGTACTCTGTTAGTTTTGTACTAGTAGTAGAATTCTAATGATATTATGAGGTAGGGATTAAGTCATCTGCTCAAATCAGTATGACTAGTAAGAGAGAGAGATTGGAATTGGTGAATGTATGATTCCATAGTCCTTAAATTGAGCCCTTCCTTAACCAATCTTTCTAATATGCTGGAAAGCAGCACCTGCCACAGAAACAAATCCTAAGGTCAGAATTGGGTTAAAAATGTATGCAATATTTTTTTAGGTATTGTTATATATTCTAGAATAAGTAACTGGGCTAGAATCAAAGAATTTTAGATCTCATGATGTCATGGGAAAACCTGAAATAAAAGTATTTCGAAGAATTTTTTTAAATATAAGCTAAACATTCTTTTGGAAAACCTTCCTTATTTAATTCGGAAATCAGGACAGGAGCAATGTTATCCCAAAATATCATCCAATTCTCTCCCCTTCATATAAATAAGAGCTAATTTTTATTGAGTGCTTACTGTATACCAGACCATTTTATGCACCATTTAATACTCCACATTATGAAAATGAGGCATAAACAGATTAGGAGAATTGCCCAAAGTCAGTCAGTTGGTTTACACTCCGTTACTATCTATTCCTGAGGTCACATTCACATCAGCTCAAATACACTGCCTTATCCCCCAAATGAACAGTATGTACTGTTTGACTTTTCTAATTCTTCCGTGTGCAGGCAGACTTTCCTTAAAATAGTACGTGATATACCTATTAACCAGCTTTAATTTCATTTCTTATTCTTAAATCTCTTGGGGAAGAATATTCTACTCCCAGTTATGTATTTCTGATGTAATTATTTACCTCCTTTCTTTATGTTTCAGGATGAAATGGGGAAAGGAAGTCTTTATCTGTCTATCTATCTCTATCCATCTCTGTCTCTATCTCTATCTCTATTTCTATCTATATGGGTTCATTCATAACTCTTCTTTTTTCCTGTATGAAGAATTTGTTGTAGAGAGATTATTCTTAGTTATAGACATCCAAGTGGAACAATGTATAAATGGTTATTTAATCCTTGACAATAATTGAAATCTTTTTGATCTTTCTTTCTATATATTGATCTGTATAAATATATAGCTATATGCCTATGCTACATTATTATGTATACATATATAAGAATAACAGATATATATGTCTATGTACCTGTCTATACATATATATATATATATATATATATATATATATATATATATGTATGTATTAAATGGTAGACAATGGATGGATGGATAGAGGGATAGATAAATAAATGATATGTAGATGACAGAGGATATTTTTAAGGATAGGTAGGGAAATTTAATGCTCACTTCCTATAATAAAGCATTGTTCCTTCCAAATTAACTGATTTTTATTTTAGTCATTAGAAGTGCAGACATGTGTTCATTGTAGTTTTAAACTTGGAGATTTAATATATATCTTTGGTGGTTCTAGGCTATGATCTACGGTCTGCAGCCTGAGTGGCATAAGCCAAATTTCAACTTTTAATGACCTTTAGACCCACCAGTTAATGGTTTTTCTGAGCAGCATCCTTGCATTATAAAAACTAAGCTGTAATTTTTATAACTCCAACTCAGAAGCATATAGATGCTGTTTATGTGTGCATCTATATACAAAAGTAATAATTTATAAAACTCTATACTATAGCATTCTCTGTATAACTCTCTAATCCATAGAGCTCTACATTTAGTAATTTAACAGAAATACTTTAAATTTACCTTTAAATTTTTTTCAGAATAAAGAAGCACCAAAGAAATGGATCTTTAAGATCTTTAGAAAGAAATCACAGAAAAATAATTATAATCTATAATTCAGAGTTTTGTTTTTCACAGAGATAATAAATTAAACATTCTCCTTTGAGATTTCTTTATTGTGCAAAATGAGACTGATTAGGTCAAACTGTTCTTTCAACCACTCTTATATGCAGGGCATGGATATTAACATTCCCAAAGAGAAATGGAAAATGTTCCAGGGTTTGAAACAGAACTAGGGGTAATCAACCTAAAATTTGACATTGATAGTACTGTCTCCCCTCCCTTGATGCCTTCAAAATTTTCTTCTATGAAGCAATGGTGAGCTGAAGGAAAGGAAAGCAATATATATTCATAAGCATTTTTTTAAAATTTAGCCTGAATATCATATTGAAGAAAGAAATGGCAGGATAGCCCATGGCCAAGGCATTCTTAGGAATAGTGTTTCAATGTGTTTACTTTTTACATCGCAAACTCTTTGCAACATGACTTCAGCATTTGTTTTACTCAATTTTACTCTCTATAGGCTCTACTTTAGTCTAGATCCTTCAGTGGATCACAAGAAAGCCAAAATTTGTGATCAGACTCTTCTTTTCATGCCTGCATCCTTGCTGCTTCTCCAAATGTTCCGTTGAGGGAAGAATGACCTAATTTCAGTCATTTGACATATTTTGTGTCTACCAATACAATGTAATACATAAAACATTCTTATGGCCACATACACACAGAAGCCTGTTATAAAGTACATTTCCAGGACATATTGCTTAAAATATTTTTTATCATATTTTAGTACCCTCCCCTCCACAATTTTTCTTCCTGTTTAGATCCCAGTTAGCCAGTTCCCTTCATAGACCCTATGCTGTTGATAGCTGCATTTGTTGAATAGCACACACGTTCAATAATAAATATAAATAATGCCGGTAACTGACCTTTGTTCCAGAGATAGACCCTTGTATTACTTGGATATTTGCCCAACAGGACTTACATTCTCCCTTTGTCTTCTGCTTCAGATTCAGGGTTCACCTGTCGATGCCTTTGTAAACGTCGGATCATAACAACAAGAGCAGAAAATTGTGAGCCCTTCACATCTCCCAGACTGTAGAAGCTCGTTCTCAGAGGGGGAAAAAAAGTAGTAATGGATCTTGGTAAAAATAAAAGTTTTTGTGTGCTGAAAGTGATGTCTCAATGAAGCTCCATGAGTGAGATGCAGAGACACAATCACCACACATCTGACATCTGATTTAACTTCCTCAGAACATTTCACTTCTTGAAAAGGAAGGTTCTTAACTTGGAATATGTATCAATGTTTTCTATGTGTTAATCTTTTGAAAGAGTCTAAAAATTGAAAAGTAATTAAAAAAATGGTATTTAATAATGTAATACTATTTCAGGAGGAAAATGAAAGAATTCCTTCTTTAGGGTCATGATGGGATAAGGCTAATGAGAAGAGAGTCATGGGATAGTTCTACTGCATGGCTATTGAATTGTTCTTTATTAAATGTAAGTAATAATGTGACAACTAAATTTGCATTAAATATATTTATTTGTAGAATATAGATTTACACTAGTTTATTATCTTTAGATTTGATTGAATGTTTGTAGATATTCAGGGGTTACTAATTTGATTAACTTTTTATATATTGTTTAATCTATTTCACTTGCATATGTGTTCAATATATCTATTTTTTACATCGATTAGTCTTGACTTAATTTCCAGACTTTCAAGCCAAAGAAGCATCCCAATTTCAATTTAGTTTACTACCATACCCTCTATAGTTTTTAAATACAAGTTTTTGTAATCAAAGCTCTGATGTATTCTAAATAATTTTTTTAGGTTGATATACAATTTAACTTTTTGAAATAAAAACATTTTGCTAAGATTTCAGAAACTAAGTGGATTAAATTTTTCTTTTGAAATGTAGACATCATGATAATAAAATTAATTTTTAAAATGGAAATATATATATATATATACATATATATATATTGTGTGTATACTGTCTAATTAAGAATTGGGGAAGTGGAACACCCTTACTAAGAATTTTTTAATGCAATTATAATAAAAAAAATAACATTGTCAACTAACAGACTCAAATATTAAAAAAGAGTGACCATGTCCAGCACTGGCCAGAGCAGAGTTCACTAACCCCACTGGTGGAATTGCAAATTGCCATGCACTCACTAATGTAGAAAAAGTCTTTAAAATCTGCATTCCCTCTGATGAAATAAGTATAGTTGGAAATTGTATCTATGGAAATAACCAGAAATGTTAGAAAGTTGTACAGAAAAAGACATTTGTGCCAAGTCATTTATAACAGCAAAAGTTGATAAACAGCATAAATATTCAAAAAATAATATCATAAGTAAATAACTACAAAAAAAACACTAGGTAGTCATTTTAAATAAAGATGTAAATAAATATTTGTTGGCATAGAAAGAGACTCATGATAGGTTGCTAAGCAAAAGAAGCAGCCTATATAGAGCAGAATGCTAATTTTTATTAACTTACATGTATTATCATAAATGTATGGAAGTAAGGTAAGAATAGATATATCACAAAATGTTAGCTTTGCTTTCATTTGACTTATGAGGCAACAGGAGATTCAATTTGGTTTCTCTTTTTTATTATCATTGCCCTTTGTTTTTAACTTTTTAAATATATTTTCATCAGAGAACATCTGCTATTTTAATAGAGTTGAGTTTAATATCCTTTAATTAGAAAAATGCTTAATAGAGATTACTTATTTTTTCCCCTTTTTTTATTTTTGTCGCATTAAAGACAGACGGTGGGAATGTCCTTTCCTATCCTCTTTTCTCTCTGACCCACACAGCCTTGCACAGAAGGATTAGCAAATTCACTTGGTCATACTCTATGAGCAATTGCATCATGAGTGAGGTTGCTGTACCTCCAAACATCACACTCATAAGCGGTGTCTGTTTTTAATTCTTCCTACTTCTTTTTGGCGGAAATGATTCACTGAGCTAAGGCTCCCACCTGTGCTTAAAGCCAGCTTGCTTTCTGTCATGTTTTATTGTTTGTGTTTAGATTCTTTCATCTCCTCTGTTCTTTGAATGTCAGCCTGGGTGGTGGGGAAAATGGTGAGATTCCAAAACTAGATTTGGGTTTAGTGAAGTGAAGAGGAGATTATGTCTTTAAATTAGGCAACATTCTCCAGTTCTATTTACCAAAGTGCTCTGCAGATTTTGTGCACAAGCCCAAACAATAATAGAATGGTTTATTGAGTTTTTTTCCCCTCCCGTTGTCTTTTCTTCCTGTAATTCCATTGAGAGCCTCCTAAGAAGGGGTCATTGGGATTTGAGGGAGGAATCAGGCATTCCTCAGTTCTCTAAGCAAATGCCATTGAATAAGATTTTGCTGTAACCAGAATTGGCATCATGAGCCCTTGATCTGGATTGCACTACAGGCCCTACTCCTAGAATGGCCCTGAGCTTGGTTAATTCTCTGCTGTTGCCATCTTGAAATCTTTAATAATTTTGAACAAAAGGCACTGAGCCCCACAAACTATGTAATTTATTCTAGCCCAGCCCCAAACACTGAATGTCCTTTCCGATAAAAGTGCCAAAGTCAAAATTCACATATAAATAGGTTCATTTTACATATTGAAGAAAAGAACATAAGAAAACCTCTTTCTTTTAGTTTGTCTGTCAATGCAAATAATAATAAAAATGATCTTTCTTAGAAAGCCTCCTGAGTCCTTACCTTTTACTCCTAACTATAGACTTACATTTGAGAATCATTTTCAGAAATGAAGTAAAAGCTCTGGGTTCTTTGCACTGTTATTGGAGGAATAGAATAGAAGAGTTATGAAACAGTGAAAAACCAAAGATAATCCATGATCTCAAAACTCTAGTTTTGTAAGTATTTTCACTTATTTATAACAGAGTGACTAATCTTTGGGGAGGGGTGTTTCTAAACTTATGTCAAGATTAAATTCAGATGTAAATAGAAGAGCAAAGCTTGCATGATGAGCCCAATGAGGCTCTCTTGGACCTTAACCAGTCATTGACTGGTGAGTAGGTCAGCTAGTGAATCGAATTATATGACATCATAAAATGTTCCCAGTATTAATTCTTTGTAATGCCATTTCTAAGAAAAATAACATCGCTCTTGCCCTTCCCCGGGATTTAGTTCAGAAGCCTATTCTCATGGCTTTTCTAATCAATGTCAAATTTCCCTTGAAACAAGGTCAGGGATAGCTTTTTTTTAAAAAATGAAACAATAACTAGAGATCAGAATTAAATTATTCCTATCCACAGCCAGCATACATTTATGTTTATTTTGTCTCTTTCAATCCAGAGCTCTGCCAAAAAATTTGTGCTAAATGCCTGTAATATTCCAATCTGTTTAAAAGATTTGGTATAAAATAAAAGAACAGAGTGTATCATAAATAACTGTCTGTTGACAGGCTCCAGGGGCATACTGTATTTCTTTTAAATTCATCATATTAAAACAGATATTGTTCTCATATGCTTAATACTTGCTCTAATTTGTTTACAACTAAATGGGTCAACGGACCATTAATTCAGTTGCAAAACTGTCATCTTTGGCTTTAGGTTTGGTAAAACTAATGGGACTTCACTGGTATTTGCTCACACAGTCTGCTCAGCACTTCACATTAATGATTTCTATTGACAAGGTTATTGGATTCAAAATGAATGTTTACACTGAAAGGGGAAACAAGTGTCAAATATGAAGCTCAAATAGATACTCCAAGCTGGAGGGGCTTATCATGGCTTAAACCCTCTACTGTTTATTCCACCTAATGAAAAGCAAAGACAATAGCAGACATAAGGATAAATGTAATGAACAGAAACAATACTAGGGTCCTGAGAGGCTAATCCGGGCACAATAGAGTTAATCTAGGAGAGGCTAGGGGAGGTTTAAGGCTAAAGACTGAGATAAAACTTGTTACATTTTGGTCCTGTTGTACCCAATGAATGACTCTATTTGTGAAGAAGATTTCGGATTTTCAGACCACTGGGGCAGAAGTTACATCCTTGATTTTTCTTCTTCAACATACTTGGGTACTTGTTTCCAGAATAAATGATGTGGAAGATCTTCACTTTTTTCTTAAACAACAAAATAAAAGGAGTATAACAATACAGATACTTAAGAAAACACAGATTTTTAACTCAATACCAAAATGTCTCTGAGACATATTCAACAGATATTATAATCATATTATTTTGTAAACAGAGAAGAAAATCCATTTTATTTTAATGTCCCAAGTGTTAAAAAATAAAATGTACACATTTTATAAATAATTGCTTAAATAAAATGCTTTTAAACAATCATTTATTTTAAAATTGCATGTTCTGGATTAATTATTTCACATATAAAGTTTGATAAAAGAGGTTATGTTTAAAATGATTCAATTTAAGAGTGTGACTCTGCTTTGCATATATATGCAAAATCCCTGTGCACAGAGCTGAACGTGCAAACTTTTAAAATATGAATGAATTAAAATCACTTATGATTTTTCCAAGGTAAGAAACCAACAGTTCCTCCTAAATACTTAAGCATGCATATCATGATTAGAATTTAATATTTATTTATATGCTTTTGATGTAAAATTCCCATAAAATGAGATTAATATTTCAGAAAACTAACTACATTCTTTCAATTCAGTAGCACATTAATAGTATCATTAAATTTATATAAAAATCCCCACAGATTAGATCTGAGACTACATTTTATGAACTGTCATCAATTGCACTATGCTTCACATTTGAATGAATGAAAAATCAGAAAATAAAGTAACAAAGGCCAAAAACAGTAACATCACGGCCTTTTAAAGAATGAGTAGGTAGCAAAGGGGAGAGTGTTACTGCTGGAATTTTAAATGAGAATTGTGAAAAATGTTATCTCTCATATTTCTAAGAGAAAGATTCTATCTTAATAGCACTTTTTCCTCATTTGAAATGTTAATATGGAAACATATAGAATATAAAAATAATCTTCTTACAAAAGATTATTAAATTTGCATACAATTTTGAAAAGTATATTTTAACCTAAAGAGATAATATAAAAATTACAATAAAGTGTAAATGTTATTTTAAAATATATTTACCATTGTTGTTTCTATTGTTTAATAAAATGAATTTGAAAACAAATATCTTCATCTCCAAAGAATATATCTTTTTTTTTACATATTTGTAAGTACATTTGAAAAGTAAATGTGTTTATAAAAGATTCCTTTTGAATTCTATTAGTGAGGTTATATCTGATTTTACTTAAACTATTTTCATTTTCTAAGGTATCATCATTACATTAATAAAGTTAAACAATTTATAAACCAACAGTAAAAAATGCATTTCTCATGCACATGTTTTGTTTAATACTTAGCTGTTATTGTGTAACTGCTTTAAAAATAATTTGTAATGTCATATGTTCAACTTTATCAAGGTTCTAGGTAACAAATGAAATAGATTAAAATATAAAAATGAATCCTTAGTTATCATACTTAGCATAGCTTGCTTACTGAAATACAATTAAGACCAATAACTGGCATTATTATTTCATCCAAAGAACAACGAGAAACCATTATATTGTCTGAATTTACAGAAAAAAACAATACATTTTTTTTTCTCCACAGCACTGGATAAAAATCAGTGTTGGAAATTATAATTACAGGTAGACTTTAGGTCAATGTAAGTCAAGATGTTAGAATTATAGCTGCACAACAATCAAAATGGTTCCTCTGAGGCATGGTAAACTTCATATCACTTAAGTTCTTTAAGAGAAAATGGAAAAACAAGATAAAACACCTTTCTGGTAAAAGGAAAGTCTTCATGGACTGGCAGTTGAACTAAATAATTTATAAGGTCTGTCTCAGTATATGTTACATTCTACAAACATTATGAGTGAGTCAAAAAGATGTCATTTCAGTTTAGGTAAATATACTTAGCCAGGATTCATTTAATTTTAGGAGCAATGCCCATGTTGGGTTCTTTTTAGTAAGTTGGTACTATTTTCTTTGCCTGAGAGACAGAGTAGCACTGTGGTTAAAACTTCAGACTTTGGAGCCATGAGTACCAGTTTTAATTCTGACTCTGTCATAATTAGCTTTAGGCAAGTCAATTAACTCTGTATGCCTCCATTTCCCCACTGTTGAATGAGGATAAAAATAGTGTATGCTTCATAAAGTTGTTATGAGTAGCAAATAATTTACTGTATAAGGCAGTCGGAACAGTGCCAGGCACAGAGTAGATGGTGAGCAAATGTTAGCAAGTATTGTACTCATTTTGCAGGTGAGGAAACTGAAGCTTAGGGAATCCATGTCACTGATAGTGAAAGGGGAAGTTCTCTTACTCTTAAACACGATGCAAAGCTGCCTTAAAATATAAAATATAAAAATGTATTATTTGCAAAATAGAGAACAACCATAGGTGATTAACCTCCTCAGCACATCCACCTAAGGCAAACTGGAACAAGTGGGATCAGCTTTGGAAGTCAGACACCAGAGATCCATAGGCACTTGGACATCTTCAGCTGAAAATCTGTTCCCACTAGGAAGCCGCCTAGATAGGCCTAAATGGGAGATATTAATTCCTAGTATCTGACTATTACTCAGAATGTCAGCTCTTCTTTCCTAATTCATCAGAATTATTATACACTAATGACCTATAAGTCCATCTCCAAAAGAAGTCCTTATTTAAGCAAGTGTGTTATCTCTCAGATGTAACCAACAGCTTGGGCAGGAGATTTGTGTTTGCCGGAGACAGGGATGGGTTCAGGAAGTATTTATTTACTCAACAACTGTTTAACTGAAGAACTACTATGGACCAGATAGATGCCACACTGGGCATAGGCATTCGTGACGCCATTAGGTAAGGCTGTGTACTTCGGAAATTAAAGATTTTTTTCAGTGATTGATGCTAGAGAAATCAATTAACTACTTAAGGATGGGGAATATATCTACATTCTCTCCTTGTGCCATATGTTAAAATAGATTCTTAGATGCCTTGAATAATTAAAGATAAAAAATAACAAATACAATCACAAATGATTAATTATCTAATTTGTTTATAGAGAAAAATTTTCCAAATGCATAAGCCCAAAGAAAAAATATAACAAAGTTTGTATTATAACATTAATATTAATCTTTGTGAATTAAAATAACAAACCAGGAAAACTATTTGGAATAAACATAAAAAGTCAGCAATCTGGAATTCACTTTGCCCTATTGCAAGCTCACCATGTTGTTGATTTATAACTAATCCTATATTGGCTGCCTTTTTCCAGTGCCTGGATTATTGCTTCAGTGTTCTCATGTGCTCCAGAGTTCTTATTCAAATTTCCCCCAAACACTTGACTGCCCAGCCCTGTCCTGTTTCCCAGAGGAATTCTTGCCATAACCCTTCCAGCCTGGACCCTATCGCATACCCACAGAAGACAGGCTCCAACCAAGTCTCAAAACTATTTTTTGAATTAGGACTGGCCTAGTCCCATTTCTCATCTGACAATACAAATTTCGTTATTGGCACCCTCCTGTAGGAGTTAGCTCTATTAAGTTTTTATCCATACCAGGATTCCTCCCCACTGATCTGCTGCTAAGATTCAAGCATGTTTCATTGCTTAGCCTATCTGGATGGTGACAAAGATGTGAGAAAGAAAACATTCATATTTATTTTAAATAGCAAAAATTTATTTTTTTCTCTCTCTTAGCCCAAAGAGTTGTCCTGGATCTCTGTTAAGAGATCTGGAGTTTTCCAAAGTACATTAGATACCTGTGGAGCAAAAAAAAAAAAAAAAAAAAAAGGAAAAAAAAAAAAAAAAAAAAAAAAAAAGGAGAGAAAAAGAAAAAAAAAAAGAGGTTTGCTCTCCTCTAGTAAAGGGTAAGGATATAGATACCTGAATCAAACTTACCATTTGAGTCCTTACCAAAAAGTCAAAATCATACAATTTAGCTTCTTAGCACATTACAAGTCTTATAAAAAAGTTTTCTTCTTCATAATGTGTTAATATTTTCTATTTTAAAAGTTATATTTTCTTTTATAAGTTACAATATTAAGAAAGAAGAAATAATTAGGTGTTTGTCTCTAGATGTTTACATTACATTCAAGCTTGAAACTCCTGTCAAATCAGAAAGCCAGGAGGCTAATTGAAACGGAAACAGGAAACAACAACAATACACTTCTAACCCACAAATTTCACAGCCTCATTAAAACTCAAAACGTGGGAGAGCTGTGAGGGAAGTAACAAGAGTGTCCTATAACCCAGAGATCAGGTTCTTCCATTGCTGTGACTTCTTTTAAATGATGTTTATTTTCACCGAGGGGTTAGGTTACTAATGGAGAGGACTGCAGCTTGGGTATTTAGTGTTATTTTGCATATTTGTCAATGAATTAGAATTCTCAAAACATTGTCAAGGATTTAGACTTAGGGATTTTGTAGTGTTTAAGGGCATGAATTTTTTTTTTTTGAAGGGAAAGTTGGAGGAAAGATTTTTAAGAATGTGCTATTTTAATCTCCAGTTTAATCTTGAGAAAAACATCAAACAAATGTCACAAGAGAGCATACTACAAAATACCTAACCAGTCCTCCTGGAAACTGTCAAGGACATCAAAACAAGGGAATTCTGAGGAACTGTCACAGCCAGGAAGGGTCTAAGGAGTTGTGACCACTCAATGTGATGTGGTATCCTGGATGGGATGCTTGAAGAGAAGAGAGTCACTGGGTGAAAACTAAGGAATTCTAAATAAACTATGGACTCTCAATGAAAATGATGTATTATTAATATTTGTTCATTAATTGTTGACAAGTGTACCATACTAATACAAGATGTTAATAATAGAGGAAATGGTAAAGGATATATGGAAATTCTCTGTACTATCTTCTTAATTTTTCTATATATCTAAACTGTTCTAAAAACTAAAGTCTACTTAAAACAAAAATAAAAAAATACACGTATAATTGAGATTAAAGTTTATTACTAAGTATTAAGCAAGATAAAAACCTTTGGTTGTTACATGATAATCATTACTCTTTTAAAATATTTTTATTTTCATTTAACAGAAGAATTGCAATAACTTACATTCACATCCTTTTTCTTTTTCAATTGATAGTCTTAAGTAACTTTATTGAGTTTTTTCTTAATCTAAGCGTAATCATGGGTAAGAAGATACAGAGAAAAAGAGGAAAATTGATATCACATAAATACATACAACACGTGAAGTAGAACTAGTAGTGAGAGACTACATCACAAGTTTGAACACCTGAGTTTATCTTGAAGATGTAAAAAGAACACATTATTTATGCACACGTAACTTATAAGGGTTGCATAGCATTTCATTATATGATGGACTATTCTTATCTGGCAAGTGCAGGATTTTGGGACATTTACATTCTTTACAACCTCTTAATGATACATTTTAAAACCCCACTCAGCCAAGTATTCTTTCTATTAATTGCTGCATATGGCTGTAATTATTTCCTTAGCATAAATACCCAGAAATGGGATTTTTCACTCAAAACTTATGAATAATTTAAGATGCATATAAATGTTGCCAAATCACTCTCTGAAGTCTGTACACTCCAATAAACTAAGTTTGAATGTGCCTGGAAGTTCCCTTTATTAATTAGATCAGCCAGGTACTTAAAGAAAACTTCTATGTACCATGCGCTTGTCATAAAATGCTCTATTACCAAAATACAATACAGACAGATTACAAGAGAATTTTTAAAAGAAATTCTTACATTTTAAAACTATAACATTCTGTACTAAAAATGTTTTGGTTTCTTTTCCTTATTCTGTTATGAAATGTAAATTAACATTGTTAAATATATTAAATAACGAAGGGAGAAATAGACATTCATTGGTGCCTTTATGTATTTTTCCACTTCCCATAATAACAAGGTTTTAACTAAAATCAGTTTATAAGAATGTTTATTTTGATAAATTGGTAAAAAATTTGAAATTGATCAATTGAAATCAATATGTCTTATATAAAACAGTAAATATAGCATAATTACTTTAGAAGAAATGTCTTTTAGGTCCTGTCCTGTCTCAGCGGCTGCCAGCAGGCAGATCATGAGCCATCGGCTCCTCTGGGGCAGATTATAGGATGACACAATTCTCACCAAAGGACCATGCGAACGGGCATCTTGGAACAGTGTCCATCAGCCAATACCGTGGATACCCAGGAATTCAGTGACCTAGAGAGGGCCATTGAGACCCTCACCAAGAATTTCCACCAGAAATGGGTGGAGAGTGGGAAGGAGACACTGAGCGACGGGAGCTGGTCGCCCAGCCGCTGCCCCACGTCGTTCCAAGCAACTGTGAAATTGCCATCCTGGGCAGCTGTAACGACCCAGCTGGAATCGGGGAGTATCTAGAAGCTAATTAGAGAAGCGGCCAAGAGTGTGAAGATTAAGCTCCATCACGAGGGTGCTGAGAAACTTCTCCTGGAATCTTGGGGGGATGTTGGGAAAAGGGGGCCGTAGAGATTACGAGACTGGAAATAAAACTTCTCTTTCTACCATCACCATATTATTCCCTAGCCCACACTTGCCTCACCTCTGCAAGGTTCAAGTCATTAATAGCCCTTGTTTGGGGTTTCTGCACTTCATTCTCGGGAGCTCTGCAAAGTTAATGGATGCTGGAGTCCCCACCAGGAGGCTCATGGACGGGTTGGGGCCAGGGATGGATGTTGGGGGATTGCCGGAGAGGGTAAGAATGGTATAGAGACCATATCATTAGGAGGCAGGGCAGACAGGAGCTGGGCTATGGAAAATGATTTGAAAGGGGTTGGGGATAGGGCTGAATATCTGGTATTGAGAAATGTCTCTAAGAATCTACCCCTCCTAAGCTCTTCCAAACCAGATATCTGTCCAGTACTCTGTCTTCCTGTCTCCAGCTCTGCCCCAGCCTCCCCCAGGACTGTCATTGGTCTAGGGCAGAATTGAGACAGCAGGGTGGGGGACAGGCTAAGGAGGGTGTGACCTGGGAGCGAGAGGACAAGCAGGGTGCTTAGGCATTTACGAAATGCTGGTTGTTTTGTATCATTTGATTAATTTTAAAAAATGGAAAGAAAAAAAATAAGCCTTTTAGCCAACAAAATTAAGTGTGTAGGATGGCTTACTTTATTTTCTGCAAATTGGCTGCTCTGGTTCTCCGCATCCCACGGTTCCAGCATTATGGGAAATGCAGTCTCAGCTATTATTGTCATTTCTTGTGTCCAGGGCCTGTGGAGATCCTTCCAGAAGCAGCCACCCCAGTTTTCACATGATCCTTTATAGGTTCAGAGGCTCTGCTGTCTCCATACACCCAGACTTTTTCAGGATTCGGGTTTCTCCTGGGGGAGGGACTAAAGACCTTTTTTCCTTTCTAAATCTGAAACCAGTTTTTTTTTTTTTCCTACTTGGACAATAGGCCTGCTCCCAGAGCCCATGAGGTAGGATATCCTGCACGTACTTTCTCTTCTGCAAAAGAAAGTCCCAGCCAGGAGGAGAAACAGCTTCTTCTTGGGAGCCCTGCAGAAATTCCTCAGGAAAAATATCTTAAAGTGACAACTACCTGCTAGAATCCTACAGAGGGAAAAATACAGAGGAAAGAGGACACAAAATAATATTTCAACCTCTTTTTTTTAAAAAAAAAAAAGTTCAAAACAGGATTTTGCCTAGTACAGGCAGTATTCGCCATAAGAAATTTGCAACTTATGGAGAAAAGGAGTATTTGAACAATTTAAATACAAAAAAAAAAAAAGAAATGCATACTATACTTAGAGTCAAATAGAGTTCATGAGATTTTAGATCAGAATCTTCCAATTTTAATATGTTTATGCTCAGGATTGCTACAGACAACATTTTAAAACAGGGTAGATTTGCTCTGCTTGCACCTTCCAGGAATCTTTTCATCCTTGGACCATCTTCCTGCCTTAGCATCCTCAAGGTCTTAAAGTTGATACTTCCTCCACTTTTCCTCTCAAATCCAGGCTCTGTGAATTCTCAAGTTGAGCTCAACAGATAGGCACATGAAGATTGGTATCTAAAGAAAAATTCTCCTGCAGCTCCTTAGAGGTCAAGCTCTAAGTACTAGCAACCAGAGATGTAACTTTCACAGAAGAAATGTCACATGTGTCCCTAAGAATAGATACTGTTACAGCAACCCAATAGAAGGGACAATTTGGAGCAAGTAAAAGAATTATGCCTTCTGCAAGCCCAGGAATGCAGTGTTCAAAGAGTTTCCTGCCTTTGCTTCTTCATGAATGCAAAATTACTTTGCTTACTTTAAGAGCAGCTATGAACACGTGGGGAGATGAAATGAGGGGATATTACACACTTTCAAGAGTTTCTGAAGTATTTATTTAGTCAGGGAAGCATCTGTTTACCATACTTTTCTATGTAAAAGGTGTTGGGTTTTTTCCCCCCACTTAAACTGAATACCTTTCTTCTCCATATCTAGCCTTCTCATGGAGTCAGAATTCATTAATCCATCATTGGACCTGAGTGACATGTTGTTTATATGTTCGTTAATGTATTTAGTTTGGTTCTGTCTTAGTTATGCATGCACATGTCTCCTCTATTGGACATGTAAACTGCTCCAAAGCAGGGGCCAGATCTCATTTCTACATTTACTCATTTATTCAAGCAGTGTCATTTTCTCTGCTCTAATGGAGATCACAGTTTAGTTGAGCTGGACATATGCAGCAATTATAAGCTGAGGTAAGGTTGTAGAAATACTTGCAGAAGATATTAGATTTCATTGATAAGTCAAGAACTGGGCTCTTTGTCTTTATAATCCCAACACTTAGCACAGCATTTGACATGTATTGAGAACTATGTTTACTGAGCAGAATTAAATAAACAGAGTGGTTATGTCTAAAGTTAAATTTTGATTTGGACTCTGGTTTGCTTCCTGCTCTTATCATATATTGTCTTTGCCTTGCCCTGTCAGTTTACTAATATGGAAAATAGGTGATCTATATAAAAATAATGATTATTCTAAAAATGATGCTGCCTTAAAGATATGTGAGCAAGCAGTACCTCTTCAATTAAAAAAAATATAACAGTAGTCATAAAAGTAGATTAAAGATGTAAAGAAATTATCTAGTATTCTAATCTTGTTATTTTATGGCTGGTAACACTGAGCCCAGATAGATGATGAGAAAGGCTCATGATGGCAAACATGGAAAATGTCATAATCCCTATATAAAAATCAAGTAAATTAACCTGTCTCAGGTTTTTGGAGATTTCATTTATACCTCCACCATCTGAGCAATTTGTATTTACAGATGACAACTGTTTCATGTTCTATCTTGAAGTGTATTGAAATTGCCTTAATCTTATGTTTATATCTCTGTAAGACTGTCAAGGTTTTGGTGTGGGGACATAATCTTTTACATCCCTTATGTTAATATCCTCATTGACTGTTATCTGAATGATTAAATAAATATTTTCTATCTGGACTGAGTGCTAGTTCTAGTTGAATCCCCTAGCACTAACATATTTCTTCTCTTTGATCCTATTAGTCAAGTTGAAGAAAATCTGCCTAATCAGTCTGAACCATTTTCCTCTAAAGAATGAGTTTTCCTTTTAGAGATTAACAGGTTTGAGCACTCAAAGATCTGAGAAGTCCTAACAAATAAATTTAGTAAATAAATACATATTCTTACACCAGTAAATTATTTTATATTGTATTATATTGTGTTATTTTATAATGAAAGCTCTAGATCCTTTATTAAATATTTTGTTCTTAGATCATAAACAGAATAATTAACATGACTTATTCCAAAGAAAAGGTGTGTGAGATTGGGTGGGCAATATTTCATAATATGTGACACTTTATTCTGTACAGTCGCTGAAAACTCATCTTAAACATGCTTCATCATCTTTAAAAACTGATCCTGAAACATTTTGGGATAGTTACTTCTTCCTTTGGTTATAAACAGAAGTGATTTGAAATCCTTCTAAAAGAATTTCAAAGATAAGTGCTTTTAAAAATCACAAATGACTATTAACTGTTCATAAAAAGGAGCTCATATATCCTGATGAGAAGCCAATCATGTTTAGACAAATTTAAGAGATGACATTCTAGACCTAGCAACACATAGAGGATCTTTTCACACATCATTTGTTGTTTTGTTTTTTTTCTTTTTGATGGGTGGATGAGCAAACTTTAAGGAGTTAATGGGCAGATAAAAGTTGAAATGGGAAAGGACAGTAATGTTAAGACAAGTTAAAAGCTCTTTCCAACACCAGTTTCCAACGAGACCTCCCCAGCTGTTTCCCCTGTGAACTTTTTGTGTTTCATTCATTTTGCTGGAATTGGAAATGGAGAGGCCAAGAAAAGGCCATATCCTGCTTCGTTGACTAAAGCTATCCTGTAAGTGAGTTTAATGGGTTAGAAGTTAATACCAGTGACAGTTCTAAGAAAAGTTAGCAAGAGTTTCAGTGTCTGGAGAGACTCCCTGTGGCTCCAACTTCTTTGCCTTTTCTTCTGCTCTCTGTTTTTCTTATCTGCGGATGCTTTCAGGACAAACCAGGAACATCTATTTCAGGAAACAAAGCCAGGGGCTAATAGAAGTGTGCAGAGCCTCATAAACGAAGAGTCAGACAAAGAACTAGTTCTAATTACAACAGACTTGAAAGTGGTGGTCACATGAACAGAAGCTCTTGAAAAGAGAAATCAAATTTCTTTTAAATTTACAAACTAGTGTTTTCTGTTATTTATCCTCCAAAAAGGAGTCTTTCTCTGCTGTGATATAAGCCTTCTGGGATATACTCACTTTCTCTGCATGCTTCTGTTTTGACCATTTCTTATATCATTTTCCCATCTGGTTTCTTCTGAAACATAAAGAAAGTGTCCACAGAGGAGTGAAATTCTGTCACCTGAGCTCAAGAAAGAACCTCAACTTGTCTAAGAATATGCTTTGTGATATTGATGTTACCTTTTTGATGGAGTATTGTCTCAAATGCACAAATCTCTGATTTTTCACAAACTGAAACTTCTCATGTAAGCAGCACTCAGGCTAAGAACAGGACATGGCCAGCACATCAGTTTTCTAAGGCTGCCGAAACAAAGTCCCACAAACTTGTGGCTATTTTTTTTTCAATTTTTGGAAGCCAAAAATTCTAAATCAAGCTGTCAGTAGGATTGGTCCTTGCTAAAGGCTCTGAGAGAGAATCTCTTGGGTGCCTCTTTCCTAGATTCTGCAGTCTCCAGTGTTGCTTGGCTTATAAATGCATCATTTCCATTTCACCTCTGTTTTCACATGGCCTTCTCTCGTGTGTCTTCCTTTCTTCTTATAAATGCACCAGCCAAATGGGATTAAAACTCCATTCTAATGATTGGCCGTAAACTGATTATATCTGAAAAGACCCTATTTTTAAATTAGGTCACGTTCACAATACCAGGAGTTAGCCCTTCAATATTTGGGGCGGGGGGGGGGGGGAGCAGGGAATCACAATTCAGCCCATAACTATCAGTTTTCCAGACACTCTCTCATCTTCCTTCTAGTTACTCATCCCCATCCCAAAGACAATAGCTATTCTGACTTCTAACAGCATACATTTGTCTTTTGTACTTTATTTAAATTATACATACCACTCTTTGGGGTTTGATATGATTTTTCAGGGTGGCTTCCAAATGTTGATAGTCACTCAGCTTCTCTGAACTTGTCCCACTGTTAATATTACTGACCAACAATCATTTAAATAATCAGCATATAGTTTTAAAAATCTGTTAACCTATCAAAAAATTATTATGCAACTATTATGGAAGTGAGAAGGTTGAGAACATGTTGCCCCCAAAATATGACCCCTTGGCATATTGAATATGTTAAGCTTAAAAGGTTTAAGAAACTCATCTTCTCCTAGTCTCTTCTATGAAATAGGTCATAAGATTTCCATGTGGAAGGTGACTTTTCTGCACCCAGAAAAAAGGAACTTCCTTATTGCCAAGGTGGAGGGACACAGAGAAGAATCTGAATGAACAAGACTTGTTAAGTTTCCCCCAGTTTACGACTTACCTAAAACACCTTGACCTAGTATATCTTTCCACAACTATCCACTCTTCACCATAAAAACATTTATTTTTAACCATTTCTTGGGTTATTTATTTCCTTATGAAGTTTCCTGTGACACATAAATCATATTAAATAAATTTGTGTGCTTTTCTCCTGTTAATCTATCTTGTTGGCCTAATATCACACTCAGCTAAAGGCCCTAAGAGTGTCAAGAAAAATGTTTTCCTACCTGCAGATAAAAAAAAAAAGTAAGTTTGTTTATAAGCAATGATTCTACAGCAGTAGTAACACTTTAAAGGAATGAATCAGATGCACTGAGGTCAGCCTCTCAACATTTGTAGTATCAGATATACAAGAAATGCATCTGTCTACATGTCTTAAGGACTCATCTAATTTTTTATTTTGATCCACTATTCCACTAGAGCAATAGAATCATAACCTCAGTCAATTTATATTTCCTGGAGGTTGAGTCTAAGTTCTGAAGCTATGTGGTGGGAAATCTAGGAAAGGGTTTGTGGATCTCTCAGGTCACCTGTCTGTGCAGATGTCTGCTGAGACACGCATGGTCCTGTCTGATTGAAGGCTGTTAATCCACTTTGGGCCACGAAACTACTAAACTTTTACAGCCCTCTCCTGAATTACTTAGTTCCCTGAGACCCTTCCTGCCACTTCTAGGCCATGTGAAAGCCCTGAAATCTTTGGGATCATTTCTTTGTTCTCATTTGTTCTGGGCCTTGCCACCTCCTAAAACTCCAGGGAACGAATTTTGTAGAACTTCCCAATTCTCTTACTCTTCTCCTCAAGCCATTCTACACAGCTCAGGGAGGTGGGAGGGAGGGGAATTCTATCTTGTTCTCGGTCTTGATTACTCTCTTAACCTTCTTGACTAAGTCTTAACTCCTCTAAATTCTCTTGAAAATTTGTTTTTTAATATATCTTTTTTTAAGGTAATAAACACAGCATGGACAACCTGGTTGTGTAGCTTTGGATAAGGTATTTATTCTAATTAAAGATTGTCCTGGCCTGTAAAGAGGAAATAAGAACACTTTAAACCTGATAGATTTTTTTTAAGGAAGGGGAGTTAAATTAACTGAGTTTTTCTGTGTAAAATCTTATAACTATGCCTGGTACATAGACTCTATAATGTCAGTTATTCATTCATTCATTCATTCATTCACTGATTAACATCTTAAATGAGGAAGGAGAGGGGCAAAATAATAGAAGGAAAAAAATCTATTTGCAAATTAGAACCAAAAGTTATCTTTTAAACTTAATAAAGTCATTCTAAATCCAATAACAAGATAGTAGAAATGAAGAACTGCAGTGAGATGCCAAGAATGGAAATGTGACTTATGCTCTATTTACATCAGTATGGCAGTAAAGAGAATTGGGGAAAACCCTTGCATGTGTCCTAGACAGTGGACTCTCTTCTAGGAATAAAATACTCATAGGTAAATAAGCCAAAAAATAATTATTTTCAGTAAAGTTAAGCCTCTCCAGAAAGATGAAGTTAAGTTACTCATTTCATTTAAAATATGGAGGGAGAAACAATGGCATCGTGAAAACTATTATTAACTTTTCAAATGACCACAGAATTAGTCACTGAGGTAGAAGCCATGGGTTGTCACCACAACAATTAATCCTCACTGGCTGAGTAAACACAGATGGGGAAGTAGTCACTTCTAAATGGTTTTTCATTTTATCACTTTCAGGGGTGTCAAATATACTACAATTAAGACTTAAGTAGCACGTTAAGTGACACTGGTCTCACTGAATCTAAAGATCACTTTCACAGTAAACACTTTGTTTAGAGAGCCATACACCTAGTAGGGAAGAATAAATATTAAATGGGAACGATACTGACACCTATCATGTGTCTAACATATTGACAGTCATCTCAGCTGGAATGCATGGAAGCCCAACTGGATGTCTATTCTACTCTGCAAGTTATACTCATCAACAAGTTGAGAAGCACTTTTTTTCAGAGAATTAGTGACCAGCTGTTCTTCCTCTCCGTTAAAATGAGAGGGGAAATGTAACTGTGATACAGGAGGAAGAATGTGCATACGGGAGAGCCAATGAGCTCAAGGACAGTAGAAGTTGTTCAACACAGGCAGGTGCTGGCAAAGGCTACTGTAGCATCTACCTTAAAGATATTAAAAAATCAGTGACAAAATCTGTGAAGATTCATGTATACTGAAGCTTCAAATTAAGATACACAAACTAAAGTGAATAGATAATAGGTGAAGTGGGTGAACTAGGTGCTCTGAGACTTCTGTCCCACAGTACCACAACAATTTTAAGGATGCAAATATTGAAAAACACATATGTCACTTGGATTTATTGTAAACTTTCTATAAACCTTAGGAACTTAATTCCAAATTCAATTATCGCAGCCACTTTTTACAGCTACTTTCTGGGTAGGAAGTCACTACTATAAAATAATTTAGTGGATATTGTAGAGACTGGCAATAGGAAAAGTTTTTGAAAATTCCAATTTGGACATTAGTTTATTACGTGTCCTATGCTGTAAATCATGAATTATCCAGAAAGTGTTTTCCCGATGAGTGACTTAAACAAGAAAGTTTAGTTCATTGTTTCTTTGTTAAGATTAAATGTTTATTAAAATAGAATTCAATGCAGTGATTGATATTGTGTAGAATAATATATAATAGGTTGGGGGAAAGTTTGTGATAAATTTGTCTTTTAAAAAAGTATGTTACTTAGCTATATAATTTTTATTTTTTTTTAAGAAAACAGGTTTATAAGCACAGGAAAAATAAAAGAATAAAGTTAATAGATTGCTCAGTGATAAAATAAAGTTGGCTTTTCTTTTCTTTCTTGATTTTTCTAAACTTAATATGTATTATTTTTATAATGAAAGCAAAGACATTATAAAAATAAATAACATCACAACTTAATAGTGAAGAATAGATGAACATTGTCAAAAAGAAAATTCTATTGAGTAGCAGAAAACACTATGGTGAGTCTAATTTGCACCCATTCATCCCCTACACCTCTCCTCCAGCCTGGGTGGAGGAAAGTATATTCTTTGGACTAAAAAGAGAGGTGATAATATCTGTTTAAAAATATCAGTTGGCTTAAGCAAATGTTGCAGAAATAGTCTGACATTTCAGAGTTTGATGAATCATTTGGGTGGGAACTTGCTCTCACAAAATAGAGCTACCCTCACAAAAATTGTGCCTTTACACCTAAACTTAAATGTATATTACGTGCTGAACTTTACTGATGTATATTCCAATAATGTAGCATTTGTAAACATTTGAATAAGGAATGAGCCAATTTTTTTCCTTAGCAAAATCTATATATGAATTACAAGACTAATGTTTAAAATTTATGAAATGTGTTTCAAACAGCAACACTTTTTTATTTATTAAATCATTATTTATGGAATAAATACATCTTGACCTAACTTGAATTATATGTACTTTGCAATAATAAATTGTGTTTTCCATTCAAATATAATATAGTTTTTGAGTCATTAATTTACATAAAATCACATTAGAATCATAGTATAACCATATAAAGGGTTGAAAGGGATGTTATTTGCTATCTAAGGATTTTCAAAGATCACGAGCAAAGGCAATCAAACCTCTGCATGTGTACTTTGTATAACAGAAACTAATTGTTGATAATTATTTTTTAAAATAAGAAAAAGAAGATGGAATGTGATTGAGGTTTATTGCCTGGACTTAGAAAAGGGACCAGCGCTTTATCCTTGGAGCATCAGTCTGTGGTAACACGTGCAGAAATAATAGCAGCTCCAAGAGAAATCGCGGGTTTCTTTAGGGAAATGCAGGGATGTATGCTTTATTTTCTAGAATTTAATTGCAAGAGGCTGTAACTCACTGCCAGCAGAGTTTCTGAGCTCTAGAGTAGCAGCTCTCTCCAAGGGTGGTCCCCTCCAACCACATCATCACCTTCACCTCTAAAATGCAGATGTGGGGCCCCACCTCAGACCTACTGAGTCAGAAACTGGAGGAGGGAGTGCAATTCTCAGCAATCTGTTTAGCAAGCTCTCCTGGTGGCTCTGTAACTTAAGAACAACTGCTATGGAGTAACAATAACCAAGGGAGGTGTCAAGCAACGTGGCTGTGGAGGTTATTAAAAATTAACTCTTCCCCAAATATTTTCTATTCTCTTCCTGGGCCTGAAGTGGAATTGTATTTACCTTATTCAAAAAGTTAAGTGTGACCATATAATTTGCTCTGGCAAATAAAATGTTAGCATAAATGCCAAGTTTCATGTTCAAGATGACACTTGCAATATCTTTTGGGTCCAGGAGGGATGTGGAGCAAGGATATGTTACATGAGCAAGAAATAAACCATTATTTCTTTAAGTCACTGATCTTTGGAAAATATTTGTTACCACAACATAATCTACCCTATCTGGACTGACAAAAGAGGTCTAAAGACCATGCACACTGCCTAGATCATCCCACCCCACCAACATGATTGATGATGCTGTGTACATCTCAGGCACAGGTTTAGCACCAACATAGCATTAGAGCATGACTGTATTTCCCAAGAAAATAAGCACAGGGCAGAGCAGAGAAAGGAGGTAAGCTGAAAGAGGCAAACAGTATATTCGAAGAAGATTTTAAAATGTGGTTCTCATGACCACAATTTGCAACAGGGACAATGGGGAACTGCAGCTAATGCAAACACATGAAACTCAAAGACCAGGCGCAGCTGAAACTCTCAGCAAAAGAAACTGGTGAGAGGGCTTTCTCCACTGGTGCCACTATGATGTAAGACTTAACTGCCACCTAGAAGGAAAAAATGTAGAAAAAAGAATGGAGGCAATAGAAAAGACAGAACATTTATATCAAAATCATAATTGACGAGATTAAACTGTAGTCGACTATATTTCCTTGAATTAGTCTTGCCTACTATAGATGTAAAATTAAGGCTCGTAATCATGTTAAAAAGAAATGCAAAAACCTGCCTTTGTGCATATGTGATTTGTACTATAATTTTAAAAATCCTCTACTTAAAGAAACAAAATATATGCATTCATAGTGTCGGAGGTGACAAAGTGAAAGTAACAGAACAATGAGATGGAGCTACCTGATAAAAAAGGGATTCTGAAAAGTCTATTTGGGAAATGACACTTTCACTATTAAACATTTGAGCTGAGCCCTGATAATGAGAAGCTTTTTTAAGGTTCTGGGGTAATAAATCCCCACAAAGCAAAGAACACATGCAAAGACCTAGAGGCAGGTATTAGCATTCAGTGGTAAGGAGAATATCTTTACATCTCCACTTCTTTCTAGAAACTTTTCTCAACTAGAATTGTCAAGAGAATTAAGCCTTAAAAAATGATTTGAGTGGCAGCTTTCTCAATTCTCTCAAGTTTGACACCATTCTAGACACATAGGAGAGACATCATGATATACACATGCTAAGGCACTATGGCTAGTTCTCACATGGCCCCAGCTGAGACGGGCTAGACAGAAGGTGGGATGTTGGAGAGAGATTTAGATGAAGTAAGTGAAGTAGACAGCAACCAAGAGAGGATTTAGGGTTTTATTCTATGTGTAGTAGCAAGCATTGAGGGTTTTAAGCAATGAAATGCTATATTCTGATTTAACATTTGTAAAAGATCACTGGCTACTACTTGAAAATGAACTACAAAATGTCAAGAGAAAAGGCCCTCAGTCGGGAGGCTTCTTTGTTATTCCAGATGAAACATAATAAGATGGGGATGGCTGGGAGACAATGAGAAAAGTAAAATTTAGAATATAATTTTAATATAGAGCCAGACTTGCTTACAGACTCAATATGGGGCCAGGTGAGAGAAGATGAGATTAGAGAAAGTTATGCGTCAAATATGATTCCTGAGCAATCCATGGTTGTGATCCCATTAAAGGATATGGGGAAGACTAGAGGAAGAGTGGAGTTGAGGATGAGAGAATTACGTGGAGTTGCCAAGTCAACAGCTGAGTATATGTATTTGGAGCTCAAAGGAGAAGCAAAGTCTTGATATTTATATAAGGGAGTCATTAACATATAAAAGTATTTAAACCACACAATGGAACAAGATCACTTAACTCTATTAATTTTTATTTTAAAAGTTCCTCAAATTCATCTCTTTCTCTTATTTCTACTGCCATTAATCTGTTTTCAGGAACCCCACTGCAATATTTCTGTACCTGGTGTGTGGTCTTCTCTCCTCAGCAGTCCTTCTTGTTCATAACTATACAATTTATTATCTTGTTACACAAATAAGATCATTCTTTTATTCAATAAAAACTGAGTATTCATTATGTGCAAACCTCTCAGTTAGATGCTTTGGTGACTCAAAGATGAATAGAAAATAGATTCTGATATTAAGAGCTTGTAGTCTACAGAAATGACAGTTTTATAAGAAACTATAGTTCAAGGTAGAAAGTGATAAGAGCCTTATGAAGGAAAAGAAAATCATGTGAGAATTTTAGGAGATGGAGAGGTGACTTTAAGCTTCATGGATCTGAAAAAGTCTTTGTTAAGAAGGTTGTATTTGAGTAGAAAGTAGATACCAACATGACTTCTTGACCTTGTTGACTAAGTTAAGGGTCCTCCATAGTCCCCAGTCTTTCAGGATCTACTTAACAGATTCCTCTTCCACTCTCTGACTTTTAATGTTGGAGTTTTTAAGTGTTCAGTGTTAGGCTGTCTTTTCATGGTGCAAGACTCATCCTTAGACAAGTTTGTTTATTCTGATGGCAAATCTACCATGTCCCTCCAATTTATTGCCAATACAACATTTTTTAAAAATGCAAATCTGATCCTGACAGTGTTTGCTCAAAGGCTATCAATTCTATTGCCGTTAAAATTATTATCCCAAAACTGATCCCCACTGCTTTGCCCCATCTTCTACTTGTCCCCTCTTCACTCTCTGAACTCCAAACACTCCAAGTTCCTCCAGTAAGACACACACACTCCATCCTCCTCAGGGATCTTAACTCTAAGATTTCTGGAGTTTGCAAAAGTTCTTCATTTCCACCTTCGGTATCACCCAGCTCAATTCTGCAACTTCTCAGATTAAATGGTGACTTCAGGAAGCCTTCCCTGAATCCACAGAACTTGCTGTTATATATTCCCGCTGTGCTTGTATTTTTCTTTCATTGTACTGTCAAAACTACCACTAATTTATTTATTTGTGCAATATTTGCTGTCTTCCTCTCTATCTCAGTAGTCTATAAGCACCAACAGACCTGAAACCATGTTACATCCACAGTACAAACAAGACTAAATCATAACAGGTGAACTTTAATTTTTATTACTCAATGTTTACAGGTATTCCACTGTTTCCTGACTTGACTTTATGCTTCCTCATTTCTTGTACACCCCGCCACACACACACTTCAATGCTAATTCTTATGTAATGTTATACTTCTCATTTTGGAGGACCATTCTCTTTCCCCCTTGACCATGAAGTTTCCTTATCGACACCTATCTGAGATGGTCTTCTACATGGATCACTACTGCCAAACTTTGCAATAATTTGTATGCATGTGGTACCTCTGATTTTTATATATTTAAATTGTCAGTGGTAAGGAATATGCATTCTATGACTTTGTATACGCAGACAGCATCTACCATAAGATTTTAGAATTTGGGAAGCATTCAAATCACAACTTGCAAAATAAATGATTATACCCACTTTAAAAAAAAGGTGTCATTTGAAAGATTAATATTAAATTATTTGGAAAATTCTCAAACATAGAACACCTCGTTTCTGCATGACAGTGGATAAGGAGAGAATCATCATTCTTGCATGAGGACTATGGGTTCCAAAGAGCTAAAAAAGAATTTTACTATTCTCTGATCTTAAACAACATAAATCATTGTTTCTAATCCATATGTTGTCAGGATAATGGGATTTGCTAGAGTAATGACAGCCTATATGCCATCAGGGGACTTAAACCATACCATAGAGAGGCCAGTTCCAGATATGCGACTGTTAAGCTCATTAGAGAATACAATATGAAAGAGAAACAGGCATCCTGGCTATCTTCAAATATTAGAAAGGTTCACTGATAGAAAAGGCATTAGATAGATTTAATCTAAATGGACCCAAGAAAACTTTCTAGGAATAATAAATAGATATTTCAAAGAGAAGGATATTTACTTAAAATAAAGGTGAGCCTTACAATATTCAGAATTCTGCAATAATCGAATGAATTACCTGTGAAAGTATTGAGTCTTCTTTCCTTGAGGCATTCAAGAAGTTGTATATTTAACAGAAAGGTTATAGGAGATTTCAAACACTGCAAAGTTGAATCCAGCACCTTTCATACTTGAGATTCTGTGTTTTTTTAAAAAAATTATAATAACAGCTAAAATGTACAGAGCATTAACCACACGCCACATCTTGTCCTAAGCATTTTATATGTATTATTTCATTTCATTGTCACAACAACTATTATTAGGCCCATGATTAAAGACAAGAAAACTGAGGCACAGATATTAAATAATTTACGTTAGTTCCCACAATTAGTAAGAGTTTGATACCAGGAAATCTTCTTTCAGAGCCCAGGCTTTTATCATACCTCTCATAATCATATGACAGATGTAATTCCAAAATAAGAAAGGGCTTGCCTAGAAAAGTGAATAATTAGGTGGAGAAGTAGGATGATCTCCGGAAGGGTGTGTTACATCATCTTATGAAACGATGGCACAGACATTCGTGAACAATGAATTCAAAGAACAGCTGGAGGCACTTGTTTACACTCGCATGATATGAGTACAGAAAGGCCACTAAAACACACTGCTTCACAGTGTAACCCAGGTTGTATTTTGAGAATATGTAAACAGTTTAATTCTCCTTATAAATCAATTTTCTTGCATCATTAAGACTTAGCTCTGAAGCTTAGTGCCCTAGGAAAGGAGAGAAAAGGTGCCATCTAAAACCAAGAGAGTACACAGGTAGAGAAGAAGGGGAATATGATGTGGAGATACAGAAAGGAAAAAGAGCAGGGCTAATAGTTAAAGAAAGCAAGAAGCCTCATACAGGGGCCTCCCATAGGTTCAACCTCGAGAGAGACAGAAACCCCAGATATGCTGAGAAGGATGCTGAACTCAGAAAGTCTCTTGCCCTGCTTCTTATTTTGGACTCTAGGAGGAGACCGTTATACCCAATGTCCCTGTACCAGCACAAGGGCAGGAAAGAGCAACCTACTGGGACCTAGATGTTATTGAGTATTCCCAATGGGGAACATGGAAAAAAACTGAGTCAAGAGCCAGAAGGGCAATACAGAATTTTCTATCATCAAGGGCGAAGTTGCACCCAGAAGCCAAAGGGTGAAATGCCCACCTGGAGACTAGTTGGAGGGCTTAGCAGAGACCCAGCAAAGATAAATGCCAGTGAGAGAAACTAATTGACAAAATAAGGGATTGAAAACATTGGTTATGGTCAATGCCAAGATGAGCAAGTTGACCAGAAGGGTGCGGCAGGCTTATGAAGGACCAGGGATGGCAAGAGATAGTCTATGTGTGACATGGATATATTCAAGAATTCAGAGAAGAATATAAGAACTTGTGCCAGGACCTGAGGCTTATTTAACTACCCTAAGTACACTCCATCAAATGCTGTCTTGGGAGAAGGATCAGGTACAAACACTAAAAAAATAATAATTAAAAAAAAAAGTCAAATCTGAGCATTTATACAAAAGAGTCAAAGTTAATCAAAATGAAGATAATTCAAAATTGACACCGTTCAGTTTAACTGTTGACTTTAAATATTTTCCCTTCACCATTCAGTAGGAATCCACAAGGAAGTTTGGATCAACAGCAGATAAATAACAAATGATTGCATGAGGTTTTTTCCCACATTTCAATTTGCTGAGAGTTAAATTGGCCTCTCTAAATGCTCATTTAAAAAAATAAAGTTAATTTTCTTGACTATTTGTGCAAGAAGTTTTAATTTATAAAAGCATTTAATTTATTTGGATATTTCTCACTGTTCTATTGAAGCAAACCTAACAGGCAGGGGTAGGGGGACCAGCATCAGTGTGTCCACTAATGTCTTCAGGACATGCAGCCTCCTGACTTGATGACAACACGCTGGGGAGCTGCATCAAAGGTAAATTGCAGTTCTTTATGCTTCAGACTTCCAACATTTGCCAAATGCATTCTTCGCTGGAACCTGCAGAGTTGCCCAGCAAGCTCATTTAGGACCTATCACTAAGTACCTATGAGCTCACATATGGTATTGAAAGTGTGAGACTGAAATAAAGATAACTTTATTTTAATCCTGTGATCCACCAGTGCTTATATTTTGCTGTCTCATTTCAAATTATTGCACTTGCTAGAAAATTGTACATATAATGGTATAAAATGTTTGAAATATGAACTTTTTGCAAGTGCATTTTAAGCATATAGAAAACTGTTTCTTGTGTTATAATGAGAGATAATATAATTTATGTTATTTATATAATTTAGAGAAAATTAATATTATATAAAGAAAAGCAATGAGTGAAATAGGTTTTAAAAACATTTCACTTTAATTTGAGTCAAAAGTGTAATATAGTTGCAAAAAAATCTAATTCAGGATACATTTTGTCCTGTGGTACCTTAGTCACTGCTTACAGAACTTGGGTCTTATACTTTGAGAAACATTAATATATATAATGATTAACAAAAATAGGAATAAATAAAATAATGTCACAGAAAGTGATTTGAAGACTATGTGGTAAAACTCAATTATGTTTGGGAAGGTAGAAAACAAGGTCCTAGACTTGGGGCGCTTTATCGTAATACAAACTGAGAACAACGACTGTCTCAAACCCTGTGCTAGTCTCAGTGAGACAGTTTTCACAACATAAAAGACAGAACAAATATTCATGAGAGGAAATTGAAACCTCAGGTAGATGAGGACATTGTAAGGTAGCATCCAGGTACTCCCAATGAATATATATAGATTTGGAGTGTGTGTGTGTGTGTGTGTGTGTGTGTGTGTGTGTGTGTGTGTGTATGAATCTGAATATATATATGAATCTGAATATATATATGATTCTGAATATATATATAAAATTGTAACTAAAACAAAAATAAAATTTCTGAATTTTATTTATAATTCCTATCCTTGAGGAATTATGGCTATGAGGAAGCAGGGAGAAAAGAACTAAATATCAAATTTCAAATGGATTATTAAAATAATTGTACATCAGCATTTAGAAAAATAATTTGTTTATGATTTTCTTTATGTTCTTACTGGAAGTATACAGCAATGGAATATGGTAAACATTAAGTATTTGTTAGCAAAAAGTTCGAAAAGATCTAATATTGTATCTTAAGCAACAAGGAGGAGTAACTACAGCCAGAGGAATAACAATTCTTAAATGACACTTTAATCGAACAATCTATTGCTTTCATCCTAAGTGACATTTACAGTAGAAATTTGAAGAGCTATTTTGTGGCCTTACCTGATGAACATTTTTGTGTCTTGCTGATTTTTCTTTTGAAGAAAACAAATTAGAATCTAATTAAAATTGTATTGGGTGATAAATTTTTTATGAAAAAAATGATTCCCTTTTATTATATCACTTGTGACGCCTCATGTATGACTTAGTTTTCCTGTTATATCATAACTCCTGGATTAGTATTTTGATGTTCTTGTATTTTGATGTTTATATAAATCCCTATTTTGAGCATGTTTGTTCTTCCTGTTGAAAACGTTTACTGAGTCAACTAACACTGGCTACTTTGAACAACTTTCTCAAAAATTATGTTTACTCACATGTCAGTGCCTCCCATGTAAACATGTATGCAAATTCCCCATTAGGAAAATAAAGTCACTCATACACCTTACCTCCTCACTGAACTCTTGTACTGACCAATACACACCATGGAGGTTTAGCCACATAGAATGTATTTTTCTCACCTGTGTGCCCTTGCAGTTCTTCCCTTTTTCTAGTATCTCTTCCATATCCCTGGTGAACTCTGGATGATGGACTTTTTTAAAAGACAAATTTGGAAGATGTTTAGTTAGGTTTCTTTCTATTATAAGTTATAAAAACTCAATCTAAAGGGGAAAAAGCTTAAGAAAGAAAATTTATTGGCTTGTGTAAATTAGAAGGTTCAGAGTGACTCATGGGGTTTGAAATATATTATTGGGATTCCATTTCTTTCTCCATCTATCAGCTTTGCTTGTTCTCTAACTGCCCTAGTCTAGCATTACCTTCACTATCCACAGTTCTACCGAATGAAGTGTTTCTGCTGATAGTACCAACAAAAATTCTGTGGAAAAACATTGATTGATTGGCTTGATTTGGGCCACAGTCCATCAATTCACTTTGGACAGTCCTAAGACACTTCACTTGGCCAGTTTAAGAGCTAGAGACCATTTCTATAGTGGAAGACAAAAAGGGTAAGCAAGAAATCAAATTACAACTAGACCACATGGAACAAGAAAGAAGGGTGTGGTTGACAAAAGAAGGGAGAGATGCAAATAAAAAGGCAGATTAAAAACCATAAATGCATGAGTGTACTTCGTTATTTAGACTCTTAATAACATTTAATGTGACATTCTATACTTGAATTCAAAATGAAATAGTGTAAAAACAAGAAAAAAAAAGAAATCTGGTTTTACACCTAAACACATATGAAAGAAGGACATTTTAGTGACAGTGAACTGAATCAGTGGAATCTGCTGTGTACTGTGGCTACAAACAACAAGAAAAACAGATGAGAAATAGAAAAGATAAGAGGCAATGCCTACATTAAAGAAAAAAGATCTGGGTACAGAATAAGGCAGGAGAAGCACCAAACTCTTCCTTGGAGTTTAATAACCTGGAGCTTACCAAGAGAAGAACATGAATGATAGGAGAACTGCAAGTGATATACTAAGAGAGAATGACAAAAGGATTGCCTAGTAGCCAACTAGAGACCATAAGTTTGGTAAGGTATGAAAAGCATCTGACTTAAGTAATCTAAGGTTAGGAATTTTCAAGCCAAGTGCTTTGGAAGGACAAAGGAAAAGAGAAATGAGGGAGGCACAGAAGAAAGGCGAGAGTGCTTGTCCTTGTGATCTACATTGAAGGCTTGGAGTTCAGGAGGAGACAGAAAGGGCTGAGACAATGAGTACCTGAGTGAGGTCAAAGATCTGTAGTCATGGGAGGAAAAAGGTGGGAGGAAGAGGAACTAGCAGGGCAAATAGAGAATTCTAAGTTTGAGTTGTAAATTCCATATGTGCGACCATTTGATTCCTGTGTTAGTCCATTTTGGCTGCTATAATAGAAATACCATAGGCTGGGAGGTTTATAAACAATAGTAATTTATTTCTTAAAGTTCTGGAGGGTGGGAAATCCAAAATCAAGGTGCTAGCAGATTCGGTGTCTGGTGAGATCCTGCTCCCTGGTTCATAGATGATCATCTTCTAGCTGTGTCCTCACATGGAAGAAAGGGTGGGAGAGCCCTCTGGGGTCTCTTTTATAAGGACGCCAATCTGATTTATGAAGGCTCCATACTCATGATGTAATCACCTCCCAAAGGCTCCACCTCCAAATACCATTGGGGTTATGATTTCACCAATACTTTGGGAGTCATAATTTTAACATGTCAATTTTGGGAGGACACGGACATTCAGTCTATAACAGACAATAAGGCCAAAGGCGGGGTATTGGTGAAGTAAAGTAAAAAAAAAATTGTTGGGATCAAGTTGGCCAAAGAAGTTGGATGCTAGGTATTGGACTAGGTATCCTCATGGGCAATTATTGTATTCAGGGTACAAACATGTGAATCAGGAGCCAAAATCTACAATGATTTGAGGGCATGTTCAAGAGTTTGATCATCGAAAATGAAAAGAAAAGGTGCATGAGAGTATAGCTTGAGGGCAGGAACCTCAAAGGAGGAATACATTTTAAAAGTGAAGTAATTGACAACCAGTAGCAGTGGTATATTCATTCCTCAGGGATATTGTAACAAATTACCACAAATTTAGTGACTTCTAACAACAGAAATTTATTCTATAACAGTTTCGGAGGCCAGAAATTCAAAATAAGTCTTCCAGGAATAACATCAAGGAGTAAGCAGAGCTACACCCCCTCTGGAGACTCTGAGGTAGAATCTACTGCTGTCTCTTCCAGTTTGCGGTTGCCATAGGCTGTTCCTTGTTTCGTAGTCCCTTAACTTCAATCATTACCTCTGTAGTCACATTGTCTTATCCTCTTCCCTCTACAGATTTCATCAAATCTCCCTCTGCTATTTCCCTACAAGGATAAATATGACAGTGTTTGGGATCTACCCGGATAATTCAGAACAATCCCTCCATCTTAAAGTCTTTAATCGCACCTGCAGACCTTCTCTCCCCCACCTTCACCCCCATCCTTTCTCCCTCTCTTTCTTTAACCATGTAAAATAATAGTCAAGGAATCTTTGATCTTTGGGGGTGCTTTTATTCAGTCTACCACAAATGGTGAAGTAGATGTGGCAGCAATGTTCCTAGGAAAGTGATCACATTTCAGCAGACCAGGGGGTCTGCAAAAAACAGCCTGCAGGCTAGTGCCTGTTTTTTGCAAACAAAATTTTATGGGAGCACAGCCATGCCTTTTCTTTACATGTCTTCTTTGACTGTTTTCCTGTTAAAGGGCAGAGTTGAGAAATTGTGAGAGTAACCATATGGTCCTCAAAGCTGAAAACGTTTACTGCTTGCCCTGTCACAGAAAAGCTTGCCAATCCCTGGATTAGACCAAGAATGAGATTGAATCATCCTAGGGTGATGATAAGGTTTTCATTCACAACTGATCAATAGTCATGTGTAGATAAGAAGGTCAATGGGAGAAAAACAAAACCATTGAATTTTACAATTAGACCTTGAAAGTTTGGGATAAAAATATTTTATTAAAATGGTGAACATAGAAAACAGGTATTAAGAAGAAAAAGCTAAGAAAATGGATGCTAGTAAAATAGTTTGCAATTTACCTAACAAAGTATATTAATTATCCTATATATTCATATAAATATACATATATTTAGTAATCACATATTAGTTTGTAAAATATTCTTACTTGAAAATATTTTTCAAGAAGTTTGTGTATGTAATTAAAGGAAAAAAATAGAATGGGAATATAATAGTGTAGCAAGATAAAAATAAAGGCAGGTATATGATATTGTTTGATTTAGTCAAGAAAAACTTAAAAATATAGACAAAGAGAAGAGGGAGAGAGATTGAAGGAAGAAGGGGATGGGGAAGATAATGAGTAATACAACAGCCCAAAAAGAACAGAGAGGCTGGAATTGAGACTTCAAGAAGAAGAATTCACCTGAACAAGCAAGATGGAGCCTTGTTCCTCTCCAGAGCACCAAGGAGGAGGAAATAAATAGAGATACTGAGAAACCTGATGTAGAGATACAAGCAGGAATGAAATTTTGAAACCTTATAACAAATGGAATGTGTATAATCACAGATTTTATAAATGCAGGGGTCTATATAGGATCCTGATTAAACTGAGATCCTAGAGAATTTGGTGAGAAATTTTATGAGATACCCAAAGAGTAGGGTCATCTGCTGAATGTAAGGAAGTCAAGACTGGGACTTGACTATAGAAAATCTGTTTAACAGCTGTTGTAGGGACTGCACGTAGGGATTTCATGAGGGGCTGAGAAATGGTTTAAACACCACTGGGGAGCACAGATTTTATCTAGTCAGTAAGGAGGTAGTGGTGGTGGTGGTGTGGTGTGGTGTGGTGTGTGTGTGTGTGTGTGTGTGTGTGTGTGTGTGAGAGAGAGAGAGAGAGAGAGAGAGACTGAGTGTGAGAGACTGAGTGTGGAAATTTGAGAGTATATGTGCAAGTATATGTATGAGAGTGTGTGTAAAAAAAGAGAGAAAGAAAAACATATACACAGAGAGACAGTGACAGACTGAGAGAGAGAGAAAGCAAGACTCTAAGAGCTTTCTATACAACTGGATTAAGAGCAGCTGATGTACGAAGTATGTGAAGGGAGAACTTCCTTCAGTGCCCAGTTTACTGCAGCAGGTATGGCCAAAATTTAAGGGCAGAAGGGATTCTTAGAGATAGGATAGAATTACAATGACTGCTTTTCTGTCAGTGAGGCAGAAAAGGGCAGGTATTTGGGAAAATAAGATTTCTGGCAGGACATCCTTGTCTTCATTCTTGTATCCTTGGTGAATAGAACAGTTCCTGGCACATGATAGGTGCACAAATATTTGGAAACTGAATTAATGGAAGATTACATTTTTGAGGGCCTACAATGTACCAAACACAATTATCCTAACAAACTCCTCAAATAGTGTTATTATTAGCACACTACACTCAACCCTTACCGTCAACTGATGAGAACACTGGGCCCAGATTGGTGATAGAATTTGCCAGAATAGATAGTAAGAGGCAAAGCCGGTATTCAAATCCAGGTCTGCCTGACCTGGAATCTTTTTCACTCTCTTAGGCTTCCTGCGATAAACCTGCAGAGGTCCAATAAGGCTTACACACCATAGTGGTGAGAGTGGTAGACGTGAAATCTTCTGTGATTTTGCACTATTAATTGCAGCTCTGAGTTTCAAATGTTATGAAAAGCGATGTCATTAATATATATCCTTCCACATTTGCTACCTACTTGTGTAGTCTGCTTGTCCAAACTTCCTGGTGAGCAAAGACCCCAAGGTGCTGCAGTCATGGGTGCCCATTTCAGGGGGAAGAGCTAGGAGCCATGGAAACAGTCTAAACAAAGAATCACAAAGAAGCAATCAAAAGGGGCTGGGCATAAAGTGAAACTCCCATGGACACTCAGGGAGGGGAGCTGGAGATGGTGAAGCCAGCAAGCCTTGGGGTGTTAGTGTCAGTAAGAGGCCAAACATCAAGAATGCTAAAGGCTTCACTCTTCAGAACTAAGCCATTCTGAAGGGGCTTCATTCTCACCAGTGGATTGGAAGAGAAATCAAGAAATTGACCAAGTCAATTTAGACAATACTAAATGTAGTTCCTCTTGTCTAGGTGATGCCAATAAATTATCAGTGCTATAATGCAGTCTCCTTCTGCATCATTTTATAACTCATGACTATTTATTTTACTGTAACCAGTGTACATCTGAATGGGTCTCTCCCTGCTATGAGTTTGTCCTTACAACTTTGGGGATGGGGGCAGGAAGATTCAGGGTTGTATGACACTTTCCCTTTGTGATAAAGTACAGTCGACCTGGCAACGGTGATTGTTTACACTCCACAGAGCTCATTTAGGGGAGGCTATTGCACTTGACTAAAGCTTGAGTTTTCCAGGAGTGTAATTTCCTCACAAATAGGGCCTTTTTGAGTCTGTCCTGACTTGAGTTGCTTAAACAGCTCTAATTATACTGTTGAGGCTGAGAAACTGGGCCTTCTCCACCTCTCACCTTCAGTATTTGCAACAACAAGTTAGCATCACAGTCCTCCTCTGTGTCCATGGTCAACCCTACCCACCTCATCTGGCCCCTGCTTTCAAGATGCGTCTGTTTTTGATCCAGGAGAACTTTTGAAACAATTCAGTAAAGCAGGAAGTTTTATATATGCTGTTCCAGTCCCTCGTGGCCACTGGATATTGCAAGTCAGCTACACTTCCAAAGAAAATGTAGCTGAACAAACCAATCAGTATCCACATTATAATCATTCACCTTCGGCGTATGCTGCTGAATGTCAGCAGTGTGCACAGGCCAGACTTCAGAGTCCTGAGTGCAGAAGAGAGAGAAGCAGCATCCACATCACAAATCAATCAACCGAAAGGTTTTTCAGGTGAATAAAAACACAATCGGCAGCCAGACTCTGATCTGTTTTCTTCCCCATGTCTCCCTGTCTTCCCCTGCTTTCAAGTGTATGCCGGTGTCTCTACAAACAAAAATAATAAGGGCACTCAGGTCCTTCAAACAAAGCAAAATGTGATCCCTTTGTGGCTGCTGCATCAATAAAGGAATGGTGCTCCCTAGACTTGAGAAGAGCAATATCAGATGTGCTTGGGGATCTTAATAATACTATTATTAAGGACTAGACCAGTGGAGAAATTTCTTTTTCCTATAACACCTGGAGCAACAAAAAAAAGTCCAGAGAGAGCAGAGGAGAAAAAAAAAAGTTTTTCTTGATTCTGTCTTTGAAATTCATTTTCCCTCTTTAGTAGGGACATGTCAATCAAATCCCTAAAGTAAGAAAATAGTTGTTTGTACTAAAAAGCATCTGAAGGAAAACTTGGAGTTTTACTTAAGTGGAAATTAATATATTTACCTACTCAAGAAAAGGGGGAAATATCTTAGTGATGCTTTAGGATGTCTTTTGAGAAAATTAATATTCTATGAATGCATAGCTAATCAGAGAATAATAAAGACAATTCATGTCTAACTTAGGTGCATGCATCTTCTGCTTCTGGGCCAAATCTGTCACCTAAAACTGAAATCTCACTGAGCCCTGCTAGAACTCTGCTCCTAGAAGTTCTCATTTCAGATGTAACAGGAGAAAAGTTTTCATTCTGATCCTTTCGAGTACAAGGGAAACATTCTCATATTTCCTTCCTCAGTCCCATGTCCTCCCATCCTTCCCTCTGTCTCTTCCATTTTATAAGGGAATTATAGAGTTTTATAAAAACTCTGTATATTTTAGAGAACCGTGGAGTATTAAAGTTGGAAGAGATTTTAGACATCAAGTTCAGTTCTATCCTTTTATAGACAAGAAAATTGAGACTCAGATACATTGAAACTTATCCAAATCCTACACCTAGTTAGTAGGAAAGCCGGAAATAAAACACAGGTCTTTCAGCATCCAGCATAGTGTTCTATCCACTACACTAGAGATTTCCAAAATTGCCTGATTATCCAAATTACCCTGGGTCCTTGCTAAAAATGCAGATCTCAGGTCTTCTCCAGAGAATCTGCTTATTGTAGTAACCTTCCTAGGTGACTCTTAGGACCAGGCATTGTTTGGGAAATACTTCATGAGAATATGATGCTTAATCTTTTTTCCTCAAAAGGAAATGCTCATTTACCATCTGCAGTGTATGCCTTGGATGGAAGAATAGCGTGGTTTGTTCTGACTTCTGGCAGACTTCTGAAAAAGACACAAGCAGGAAATGGAGAGTAACTTCCAGCCATGACCACTACAGCCTCCCAGTGGTTTTATCCTTGTCCAAATTCCCATAATTTATTTTTTCTTTGGGTAGTAAACATTTGTTGCTTATTATTCAGTTAGTTTTCCATTCATATTTTATTTCTTGGGTGCATTAATAAATTGAGAAATTATTAAGAAGAAAATGTCTAATTAATCCTTGCTTATCTCTTAGTATGCAACATTATGCCTTGTTAATTAATTTGTATAAGACTTATTTTGACTTCCAATTTGCAAGACAAAACACTAGACAATATTTCCTTCTTCGACTGTCATAGTTACCCAAAAACAACCAGAAGAATTCAAAAAGAAGTGTAAATTCCATTATTATAAAAAAAAAAACACCTGGAAAAATCAATAATGTAAGAGAAAAGGCTGTCAAATACAGTGGAGGTCAAATAGAGGGGCCAGAAGATATAGATGTTTGTAGCTGCAAATTTCAGACTCAGTCAGAAGGACACTAATTTTTTGAAGTATCTTTCACATCCACACCCTGATTTAGAGCACTGAGAAGGCACTGGTGGTAGGTGTTGCTCTAGAGTTGTTTGGGTATACAGAGGAGCAAGGCAGGAAACTGAGTGGGGAATCCTGTGTGCACACCATGTTTCCAGGAAGCAGTATGTAGTTGAGGCAGAGTGGAGGAAAGAGTCTCTGCATTGTGGGCATCCCTTTAGCTCTTGTCTCTGTTGAACAAAGAGATGTTAAAGGTTAAAATAACCAGATCATATATATAATCTTCTTTCATGGGAGAATTCTTGCTAGCCTGGAGCTCACCTGATCTAAAGATGAAAAGGAAGTAGAAGAAAAAGAAGAAGGAGAAGAAGGAAGGTGAAGTGAAGGAGAAGGTAGTAGAGAACTGTTCAACTATAAGAAAAAAGAATAAGCAAATGAAGTCATCAGAAAAACAAATACATAAGCAGATAAAAAAATATGACCAAAATCTATAGCCATACATATGCTCAAATCAAAACAAACAAAAACACCTAGATCATGAAATGCTTCTATAAAACAAAAGTTCCATGTGGCAATATAAAACTCAGGAAAGTCATATCAGGAAAATAGGAAAAGTTGAAACTTGAGCTAGGAGACATCAGGAAGTAAGTGGGAAATTACAGAATACTGTCCTGGAGATAAAGGCCATATTGGAAGTAGCAATATACCCACCCAGTTCATCATTCATACAAACATCACATTGATCATTCTAGAACTCAGATATGATCAAATTACTCCTAAGCTAAAAGATTTTTCCATATTTTCTCATCACCTACAAATTAAAATCTAAAATTCTTTGTACAGCATACAAATCCCTATCTTTACCTTCACCTTTCTATGTCCTAGACACTAATTTTTGTGAATTAATTTATCAAATGCTACAGGCAATTTGATGATTATTTGTAAAATCAAGAAGCTGTTTCTTTGCTTTAGTCTTTGCATCTGTCATCTTCTCCTTTCAAAATGTGTCCTAAAATGACTAAAACCCAACTCATGATTGTCTCCACAGTGAGACTGTCCCTCAAACCGTTTCCTTCATCAACACTCAGGTAGGGAACCTCAGGCCTTCCCTTTTCTATTCTCTTTCTAAAACTTGCTGTAAAAATGCTCACCACATTGTTATGACTCTTACAATGGGTGTCATTTCCTCTCATGATCAATTTAAGAGAAGGAATTTGTACATGATTAACATGTACAAAACTAAATTCAGCACTTTCCAACCAATTTAGCAATTTCTCTTCCTTCTTCCTTTTCCTCATTAGCATTTCTCATCAGAAGACAATATCTTGGGATCCATCAAGTTCATCTTTCTGTTCGATCCCTTCCTTAACACTTATTATTCCACAAAATTTCCTACATTATCTTTTTTTCTTTTTCTAGTGTTACCACTACTTGCTCCTTTATTTCAATAGTTTTCAAAGTACTTTCTTTGCCTAAAGTGTCTGTTATGTGATTGACCCAGACAAAAATATACTGAAAGAACTCTTTTATAAAGTGATTTTTTAATTCTAAATTTAAACATTTCTATGCATATCTGACATTTAAAAATCTCAGATCTTTTATAATTTGCCCCCAAATATAAAAATCTAACCTTGTGCAATGTAAATTCGCATATTAAAGCTTTCTCTTTTTTTGAATTAGTCTCATTCTTCCCCCCTCCCTCCAAAAAATACATTCTTACCTGTTCATGCTGCTTTACACCAAAATAGCCAACAGTTTCAAACAAATCTTACTCACTCTTCAAGGACAAATTCAAATTCTACATTTCCCATAAAGTTTATCTGAATACTCCGGGTGGCACTGATCTTGACCTTCTCTGAATTCTTGCATCACAGCTTTAACACATATATATTTTATCACTTTCTAAGTATTGTTCATATCTTAGTCTATTCAGGGTGCAATAACAAAATACCACAGACTGGGTAGCTTCTAAACAACAGAAATTTATTTCTCATAGTTCTGGAGGCTGAAAGTCCAAGATTAGGGCCAACATGAACAGGTCAGTTCTCTCTTTTGAGTTGCAGACTTCTTCTTGTGTCTTCACATGCTGGAAGAAAAGAGACCTCTCTGGAGCTTCTTTCATAAGGACACCAATCTCCTTCTGAAGGGCTCCACCCTCATAATTTAAGCACCTTCTAAAGTTTCCAACTGCTAATATCATCACCCTTGGGACGATGACTTCAACATGTGAATTCTGGGGGGTGAGGGGCGGGGGAACCAAACATTCAGTTCATAACAGTTCAGGTGTTCATCGTAGAGGTCATAGAGTGTGTGTGTGTGTGTGTGTGTGTGTGTGTGTGTGTGTGTGTGTGTGTGTGTTCGGGAGGAGTGAGTAGAGATAGTAATAAATATTTCATTGATTAGAAAAAGATAATAAAAGAAGATGCAGCTGAAACTGTGCTTATTGCTCCAATACTCTCTTTTAAATCTGAATCTTCACCATGTTAATCAGAGAGCCACAGAAGTAATTAACACTCAGCAAGTCAGGTAATTGATTCTCAGTAAGTGGCTAACATAAGTTTAGAAGCTTTAGTTAAAATGGATATTGTGTATAAATGGATAACTTTGTGCAGATTTAGCTTTCTATTATTTCTAATTTGCTTTGACATACTTGGAGAAGGGTCGGGAGCCCCATCCTCATCATTAGCACATATATATAGATATAGATATAGATGATATAGATATAGATATAGATATAGATATAGAGATATAGATATAGATATAGATATAGATAGATAGATAGATATAGAGATATAGATATCTATCTATCTATATCTATATCTATATCTATATCTATAGATATAGATATATAATCTTGTGCTAAATGATGTTTTCATTTGAGTAAAATCATTTAAGGGACAAGGCAAACACTTGTGAAACTTTTATATGTGATTATGAAAACTGAGAAGACACATTAATGCTGTAGCCATGGTGTTTGGGTTTAGATGGTAAGATACCAGGTCCAGGGAGAGGTCCAGTGTCATCAGAAACAAAGACAAGGTCATAAATCAAATGCATTTGGGTGACAATGGTTAGACTATATGTAGAAAAGGGATAGAGTTGATTGGCACAATGTCTTGGCGTTACCCAACACACTGGCCAAGAAACATTGCCTTTTATAAGCCACTATATGGACATATCCCTTGTCAGATTGTACATCAGCTGCTTCCCAGACTTCTGGGATGGTCCCTTGGGGATATTTCTGACAAAGATTCCCTAAGTTCTGTGGGTAGGCTTGATGGTAAATACAGTCTTGATCCTAAGATGTTAATTTAAGTCTTACATTTCTAGAACTCTTATTGACATTAACTGGAAAGCTAAAAGGTACTCTTATGATTTGGCTAATAAAAAGTTTATGCAAATCTAGATGATAATGATGTGATAAAATCAAAATCAAGTTAGATTAAAGATTTGTGTTTCATCAAATATTATTTAATTTTTTCCTTAATCATATGATTTTTATCTACTTGAAATGACATCGAAAAGAAGAAGATATATGGTGCAGTGCTCAGGAGTAGAAGCTCTCGGTTAAAATCTAGGAAGCACTCGGACTAGCTCTGTGACCTTGGACAAATGATTTAATGACTCTGCTGTCTACATCTTCTCCTGTAAGACAAGAAAGACATTAGTACTTACTTCTGAAAGTTGTGTTATGAGAATTAAAGAAGATAACACATGTGAAATAACATCTAGAACAGTGCTGGCTAGTTATCATGATTGTATTCTTATTATAGATCTGCTAAATACCTTTCAATTCACCACGGAGTTCAAGGTCTCATATACAAGGTCTCATCCACCACACTACAGATACAAGTTTTCTTCAGTAGATCTCATTTTTATAATGAAAGTTCTGTCCTTTGCTAAATCTTCATTACTATCTATCTTTCATGCAACATCCTTTTATGGAGCACCTGCAATTGCCAGGGACCATGTTAGGCTGTGAGCACACAGCAATGATTAAAGCTGTCATTGTTCTCAAGTAGCTCAGAGAATGATAGACGAAAAAGAAATGCTGAAGAGGCTCTAAGGGTTTTGGTGGGAAAATATATAAAGGAGTAATCATACAACCAAAGGAAGGAATGCAGCTTGAGGTTTGCTGAAAGGAAAGAATGACCTTTTGTTGAGTCTCCAGAAAAGAGCTGGCTGGGTAAAGAGCAAAAAGTCTGGGAAGGTGGTGAATTCAGGCAGTAGGACTGGTCATGAAGGTCAAAGGCTCAGGTGATGCAGAAGCCAGCCGAAACCTGCCACGAGCCCCTGTGGCTGGGTATCTCCTAGTGTGATTGCGGCCCCATATCCAATGCACAGGCACGTTCAATCATGTCTGAGGACATCTGTGCTGCTCACAAATCTGTCCTGTGAGTGTCATACACACAAAGTTTGATAAACCACTGCTCTAATATTTTATTAGAATACTGCAACCGTGAACACTTCATTTTTAAAATGTAACTCTATATAAAGAGGCAAGAGATTTATTGTAAAAGCATTCTAATTTTTAAAACTTTTTCATGGATATGTTGTATACATATATCGGTATATGTGAATACACTATACATATATATGTAGAATATATATGTATGTCTGTGTGTGTGTGTGTATATATATATATATATACACACACATATATATATATATATAATTATTTAACATTTGCCTATCTCTCAGTCTGTATAAGTGTCCTAATTAGTTTTAACAATGGGCAGATGAAAATGATGCAACTACTCCTTTCTTTTTCCCTAGCATTCACAGTTAAATCTCTTAGCACAAAAGTCTAAACTGTGTAAATACAAGCAGAATTGTCCACCTCTGCATTCCAGATCCAGCACCATCTGTGTTGACAATGGCTGAAGTAAAGGATATCAACTGGTACTGTGGACCTAAAAAGATTAGCAGCAATAAAAGTCACCCTTGGATGGAGCACCATCCTGAAAACCAGCCACCACTCAAAGACTGTCTCACTCCTGCTTCTGAAGGTAATTGCAGCATCTGTTTCTTGAAGTCATTGAAACCAGTACACATCTGGCTTCTATTTCACGAATAGCAAGTGTCTTGTAGGGCAAAGGGACAGGGCTTTGAGCAGAGCCAGCCAGAGGCCCCAGTGGGTCAGAAGCGAGGCCCAAACAGCTGCTTCTTCAATAGAGTCCTCAGGCTTCTGCATGCCCCTGGCGCTTGTCCATAAGCCGCCAAGCAGGGCCTATTGTGAGATTTTTATGCAGTGGGAACTCTGGCCTTAAAAGCAAATGTACTAGCTTAACTCAAGTGTCAATCAAAGCTGTTGAAGGAGTGTTAAAATTTTAATTAGATAGTATGGTTTTTATTTTTTGTTTTTGTTTTCACTCTGTGATCACCCAGTTGACTTTGTTTAGTTTACTACATTCAGGTTAACACAATTCCACAGGCCTTTTATCACTGGGCTTTTATATATATATATAAACTTTATAGTGGCCCTGGCAATTATCTCAGGTCTGGGGTGTAGATTCACAATTTCCTGGAACTATACACATGCACATACTGATGCTTGTGAGAACTCATTTACTGTGGTCACAGATTTTATATATGGACTAGTCATCAGAATCTAACCAAGCTGGGCACTTTGCTGTCTTCCTGTGCTCCATAACTAGTTTGTTAATGAGTTTGACTTTGAAGAAAAGCAAACACGGGGAAGCAACTAAGAGTAATAAGTGATTTTTAAATTTACTCTTTCTCAAAAAAGAAGTTAGGTAAAAATGAGGAAATATACATAGGGAGAACGATTCCTTTAGGATTGCTTCCATGTTTGTCTTAGTTGATGCAGAGAACGATAGAAAGAACTTTAATGAATGAGGCTCCAAAGAACTCTAAGATTTTAGCTCACCCCAGACCTTATTTTATATTTCATTGGTTATATGCATAAACTGTGAGAAACTTTCCTTTCCTTGAAAGTATTAGGACAGAAATTCATCTCACAATGGGTCTTCCTGAGCACCAGAGAGAAAGTCTAACTGCAGAGCATATTTCCATGTAGCAAGTACAGAGTCCATCATACCTTCACATGAAGATAGACCCTGTTCCTAACCAGTCAGACTTCTCAGTCCCTAATGTAAAATGTCCACCTTTTGTTTATAAAATATTATCTATATAAAGACAAAAAGGAGGAAAATAACAGGAAAGCAAGCATTTTTAGCCCTGTCAGATAAGTGCAAAATTGGCTTTTACATACTGGAAGGAAGCTACATTCTGGGTGTCTGAGGAAATCTGCACAAGGACAATCTATTTTAGTATCTGCGCATTGAAGCTGTGCACCTAAAATAGGTGAAAATAACATCCAGGGTCTGAAAAGCCCATGTGATCCAAATGGAAACCTCCAAGACAACTGTTTAGAATGTATTTATTTTTTTTTACTACAGTGTTAAGTCAAAAATAAACTTAGCAGTTTGATATTAGCAAATAGAAGAATACAGTGAAAGGGTTTTCAGTGGAGAGATCTGTAAAGAAGAACTCCAGTTAGCAATGTTGGGAGGAGAGCATAAAGTTTACTCAAAGGAAAGGTTATGAATGCACTGCCCTCAAAACCTAACCATCCCTCAGAAACAGCTATTTGGGGGAGATTAAATACAACTTCCCATTTAAATTACCTGCTACTACAAAAAATGTAACCAAACAAAATGGCCAATGCTAGGGGTATTGATTAAATAAATAAATAAATAAATAAATAAATAAATAAATAAATAAAATGTGAGTTGTGAAAAAATAATGAAGTCAGAAAGCATTCTTCTTATAGTAGGTAAAAACAAATTATAAAACAGACTCCATTCTAAAAAATGTTAGCATTGATAGATTAATATAGAGCTACTTAAAGATATATATATGCACAGAAAAGGAGCTGAAATTAGGCACACCAAAATGTTAGCAGCGGTTATGAATAGATGAGAGTATTAATATTTGTTGTTCTTCAACTTTTTTTTTCAAATTTTCTAAATTGGATAAATACCAAATATTATTTTTCAAATTTCTAATTTTTGTCTTCCCCAAAAAATGAATCTGCTATTGCCCTATCTTCTAGAAAAAAAATTATTTATGCCAAACTTTTTATCTGCTACTATTCTTACCTTGTAGTTTTCAAATAAACATTAAATTCATGTACATAATTACTGTCATATATTAATAAACAGAAGCTTTACAGATAATAAATTGTTTAATTAAATTATTTTTCATATTAAAAATTATGTTAATTGTTTTGTGTCTCAATCTGAAGATAATTTGTTAAGTGGATATTGGTTTCATTGATGTTTAAAAGAGAACTAAAAAGAATTAAATGTTTTAAAACTTTCTTTATATATAATGTTAATGCAGTTTCATTTTCATGTTGAAGTATACACCCCAGCATGCATATCCAAAATTCCAAAAATTTCAGTCATTTCTAAAAACTTATATTTTAAGTTATTTGATTTAAAACTATCCCAAAAGCAACATGTATGGGAGATGAATATGAATTTTCTAGTGTATTAACAATTATGTAGTCTGAGAAGCTAAAGCATTTGTTCAAGTATGATTTAATCATACATGGCATCTTGTTACCTTACCTCGACAAGTGGCATGTGTAAAAATATAAACCCAAGTGGCCTACATATGAAGTATAGAACTATGAGTCTCTCACCAGGTTTGAATGAAGAAACTAGATTTTCAAACATGCTCCACTTAAACTATTGTAGCATGAGCCGCAACATCAGGGCAGGCTGAACAAGAGCAAATGGCCTCTCTCTCCTGCACTCACATGCAGTTTTACTTTCTTCAAATATTCACTTGTTTCCATTTGCCAAGATATTATTTTGGGGAAAAAAAATCTTGCATGAAAGGCAGCTGCAGAGAGTCCGATGAAATCTTTTATTTGGACTATCTGTTAATATCCTAATATTCTAAATCATCAATTTTGATTTAATTATATGTGCAATACTGATCTCAAACAAGAAAATTCGACTTCAACGAAGAAATACTTTTATTTCCAATATTCCATTTACTTTGCTGGTTTCTACTTTGTGCTTCTTCCCTCAATTACTCCACTTTGATTTCCTCCTATTTTTTATCCTGACACACACACAAATGATTGTTAATATCCTTTCTAGAAATTGACTTCTAGTTATATTTCTCTTCAGTTAATAACCTGGAGTAGGCAGGCATGAGCCCATAAAAATACAATCTTTAATCTTAAGGACTTCCTGTCCAGAAAGGCGTCAGAGCAGACCAAATGGCACCAAGCGAACAGCGTGACCTGCAGTGGCTTCCAGTGTGGATAAACAACCCTGATTAAGAGTTATACTCTGTTAGGGATATTCTCAATGTTTCTGCATCAGAAACAGTCATCTTGCCTATGCTGAAATTTCAGTTTGCTTCCCCCTGAATAAAATGAAGCTTGTTCAGAGGCTGAGTGCAGGAAAGTGTTGGATTTCCTTCCCTGGGTCAGAGAAACACAATAACCCTGTTATTGGCCTTCCCACTGGTACCTAGAAACCACCAAAAAAGGGTGGGGGACTGATTTACTCAGACCCAGCTGTTAGTTTTCTTGTAGCTCCAGTATCCTGAAACATTTGCCTAGTCGCTACCCACCAGATTTTAAAGCTTTTACAATGTCCCTCAGTGCCACAATGGAAATAATTCAACCTTAGTCATCTGCTCACAAATCCTGCACTTTAGCATGTATTTTGAAACTGTGCCAATCTAGGACTTCCCACTTCCCTAGAGCGTCTTACTCTGGATTCTCTCCTCTGCCTGTGAGAAACAGATACTCCTCTGAAAACAATGGGCTGTAAATTGAGAAAAGTTAAGAATCAGCATCAGTTTCTCATAAATCTAATTTCCAATTTCCCACCCGTCTGGGTTCTACATACAAACTCTAACACACACTCCCCTGTGGGAAATGTTTGTTCATGTTCGTAGGCCTGCCTCGACTTATTCAGCTGTTTTTTCTCTTTGGTGGAAAGAAATGATATAATTCAGCAGAGAAATTGTAAAAGGAGGTTATTAGAAAAGAGTAGATATATTATAATTTCTTTTTTTTTTTTTTGTCTTGGCTGGGTGTGAGAGGGAAGATATACTTGTCCATAGCAAATGCACATGAATATTTTTCCATGCTAACTTGCACTTGCCCAGAAAGAATGGATTAAGTCTACATTTTTACCATTCTGTAGAAAAGTATACTAAAAGTATCTAAAAAAAAAAAAGTGTGATAATATGAATTAATCATTCACGAGGAATAAGCTGAGAATATTTTACTCATTTTATATGACAGAAAAATATAAAATAAAATTTTGTACATACAGATATTGGAGTGAATATAGTGCAACCTATAAATTAAAACAGTCCTTAAAAAGTTTGCTATCATTGAAAAGTCACATTCAGTGTGATTCCTTTATTTTAGATTTTTTTAAACTCAAACTCACTTTGCTGAGGCATTTTACTTATCAAAAGTAGTATATGTTACAGTTACTTAGTTAAAATTTTTTTCTTTGGTGACAAAGAAATTAAAATGTATGGTGCTGAAAGCTGAGAAATACAAACATCTTTTTTAAAAATGGCTATTTCTTCAATATACCTGTCATCCCATCTTTTTAAATCATATGGCATAATTAATATTTCTTAAAAGCTTATGAGGAAATGTCACCATGTAGAACTATGGGCCCAAGTTAACTCTCTTCTACATCATCTCTCCTCAGACAGCTCAGGTATGGTGCTTATGGTATCTCATAGCATTTAATAATCTAGAATACAGATTCTAGATCTGGGCATAAAAAATTTTGATAATGACTTTAATGAAACTATAAACTTGTAGTTGGAAAATAAAAGATGTAAAGTGGCTTCTCTGCTAGCCTTTCTCTTTAAAATAAATAAAATCTTGTTAATGTTGAATGTGTCCTGGAATTAAAAAAAAAACTTGAAAATTAGTTTGTGTTCTCTGTATTAGTGATAAAGTTTAAAGCTTTAAAAATAAAAATAAAAAAAAAGTAGTGAGGATAGAGAGAACTCTAGACAGTAACTGGGTGCCCTGGGTCTCCAGCCTGACTAAGCCAGCATGAATCCAATAAACCACTTTCTTACTGTGGGCCTCAGTTTCCACCTGTATAAACCTCTTCTAGGTTGTACAGGCCTATACTAGACCCCAGGAGTAACACCCATACTGCATACCTAGCACATTCCAATCGCTTTTCCACACTCAGACAACTCCCCCCAAAACCCCAGGAGGCAGGTACTGTTGGATGAGAAAATTGAGGCCCAGCAAGGCAGAGCTCTGATTGAAACCCAGACCGACTGCAGGACCTAAGCTGCTGACCACTGCACTATACTGCCCGTCATTCTGAGGCTCTAGCTCTCATTTGAGAGAGAGCAAGAAACAGCATTGTTAGCAAAGAATGTCTTTAAGGCATGTTTACAAATCAGAGAGACTCACTCTGCAGCTGTTCACACATGTTCTCAACTTAGTGTAGTCAACCTCTGGGTTTAGACCTATCATATTGGGGAGCTGCTGGTACAGATGGAGTCTTTTGGGGGCTCCTAAAATAGGAGGATAGAATGACCACATTCTACCATTTTATTCTGCACCTTTGAGCTTCAGAATCTGGATTTAAAAATAAAAATGTGTAGAATGCCCAGAGGTGATTATACTTACAACAGCAGATTCACATTTGCACGATTGACAGAGAAATTGTTCCATAAACCTGAGAGCCACTATAGTTATCAATGAAAGAGCCATTTAAATTTTCTTAGTTTCTGCAGTGGTATTCACAATCTTCTAAAAGATTTAAACAAAGTAGCTATAAAAAAAAAAGTAACTTAATATGCCTCATATTTTATCACCATTAGTAAGCAAACTGTAAGGATTGCAGGTGTAAACCACAGTAAGATAGATTTCTCCACGACGAAGTCCCCAGGAAAATCTTAAAACACTTGACGTTCCCCGCCACCCCACTCAACCCCACACCTGCTCCCCACTCCCACCTCTGCCCCCACTGACTCTGACCTGTTTTCTTAAAGGTAAAAAGTCATTGGCTTTAAGAAAATCCTCTTTGTGGAATTATTCAGTATGTTTTTTTTTTTTTTTTTTGTAACTGGCTTATTTCACTTATATGAGGTACTTAGAGTCGTCAAAATCATAACGACAGACAGTAGAGTAATGGTTGCCAGGGGTTGGGGAGAGAAGGGAATGGGGAGTTATTGTTTAATGGGTATAGAGTTTCATTTTTACAAGATGAAAAGAGCTATAGAGATGGACAGTGATGATAGTTGCACAACATTACGAATGTATTTAAAACTACTAAACGGTACACTTAAAATGGTAAATTTTATGTTATGTGTATTTTACCATTATAAAATATGGGAGAAAAAAGTCTGCACAAAAATATCCATCATTTTAGTACTTCTGTTTGGGTGGTAGGTCTGTGGGTAATTTTTTACCCCTTTTCTTTCTACTTTCTTTCATTTTCCAAATAATCTTCTATGTAGGAAAATAACATTAAAAATAAAAGGATAGACAGAAAAAAAAAAGAAAAGCCTACTTGTGGACTACCATTATTTTTCATAGATGTTAGAATCTGTGTTTAAAACCCTAGCTCCTTATTTTTATCAATCTGTGTTTATTTCTAAACATATAAAAATAGTAATTCAAATTCTTATTTTTTTATATCTTTTTACACAAAACCTTTTATTTTAAAGCCTGGATTAGTTCATTTGTCTGAATACTACATAGATGATTAGGATAATTGTTTAAACATATAAGAATTGATATACTGGTATAATTGCATTATTTTATGTGTTTAGCCATACCTCTTTCTATAATAGCACGCTGCTTCTGAGATCTATCTGGAGTAGCTGTCCCTCTTTCTGTATCACACTGTGGCTCTCTAAATTAACAAAATAAACTGTGCTGAGTGACAAAGGGCCCAATGAGTTTTTCAGAAGAGAGTGGACTACAGACGCTGTTCCTGCCCAGTGATTCTAACCTGGCATCATCCTGTCATAATGATAAATTGTTTGTAGAATTCATAGTTGAAGCAGATGGGAAAGTGTAGTTTATTAAAATCTAAATCTGTTCCCCAAACAAAAGGAGAATTGTTTACCTCTCAATGAAATATAGATTTCTCATAAAGGAAATTTTGGATATTCCAGTTTTAGTAACTGAAGCAATTATGTAGTTAGGGACACCTAGACTATAACAAAATTAAGGTTTGTTCTAAATGAACTTAAATAGAAGGCACTCATTCATTTAAGCACTGAGTTCATTGCATGCTTCCTAGCTTCCAGGAATAGAAAACTATACCAGAAAATATGCTATAAAAATAAATAACATTTTTCTTTCCATTAAGTACTTAATTTATGGGCAAGTAAACCTTATGGTGTGTTATTTCAGTTCAGACATATAGAGAGACCGTTTTAAGATGTGCTATATGATGCTCAGAAGGAGATGACACACAGTTTGGTTTGTATAACATTTGTAAATTCACTAATAGTCAAGAGTATTCAAAAACCCAGAATTTAAAAGGATAAGTCCATACATGGAGAAAATAACATAAAACCTAAAAAGAACTTTTCTTTTTGGCCCTAGAGTTTTATTCTAGCGACAGTAAAACATAGTCAAAAGATTTCAGATCTAAACTTACTGATTTATTTATTCACTCTTAATTTAACAACTTTTGATTGAGCTCTAGTATGTGACAGAATTGTGAAAAACTGTTATTAATACATTATTGACTCCAAAAGTCATCTTGGTTTCAGAATTCCACACAGGGCATTAGATGTACCTTTGGTAAGTGGAACGGCATTATTCAGCTCCATTAACTAGATGGCTTCTGAGAAAACATTCATTAAAAAAATGTGTATTACCACACTATATGCTGGACACTTTTCCTTCACTGTCACTTACTTCAACAATAAATCTGAGAAGTTGCAGGTGTCATTGCTTCACTTTACAACAAACAAATCTGTGCCTTAGGCAGGAACTTCTTCCCAGTGTCTCACAGATAAAGTGGCAGAGCTGGGACTGGAACTTGAGTCTGACTGGCCCTCAAGTGTTCTCATTTTACTGCACCACACTTTCTTTCAGGGAAAGGGACATAAGTCCTTATCAAGGCAAGAATACAATCCAGACCTCTGAATTCTTACAGAAGAAAATGCACTGTTCCATTTCAAGGTTGGCATTGATTTTTCTTTGATGGGTTACAGTTCAAGCATTTTGTTTTCAGAAAATGTAATTGTGAATTCCGATGGGTCAGCATTTACCAAAACTTAACAGAGACACTCAGTCTTTGAAGGGATACTCTAAGGGGCATTTGATTGACCCATTTCTCTAGGTTTTCTAAGCCACATTCCTGAAGAACAATAGCATCAAAACCCAAACAACTAGGTAGATAATATTATCTTCACTCTCTTCAAGGAAATTCATTGCACAGGTTGAAATTTAATGTAATTTCCTGGGATTTGAAGAGATGGCTTTCATTAGAAGAATTTACTCATTCAACAAATCTTTACTGAGTGCTTCCTTATGCCAGTCCTGTGTCTGAAATACATGTTGAACAAAAGTAGATTTGGTCTCTATTCTCACTGAGCTTACATTTATTTACTGAAAGTTGCATATAATAATCACATACAAATTACAACTCTGCTAAGTACTTTGAAAGAAAGAAACATGATACTCTAAGAGTGAATCATAATGAAGTTTGACTTAGGAAGGAAATTTTCCTGCAAAACCATGGTCAAAAATAATCTTCCAGAATGTAAACTATCTATTTTGTTAGAATCCACATATGAAGCATTCTTCATAGAATTAAGTCAATTAAAAATATGTTTCACTACTTGATTGCATTTTTTCCCCTTTCATCTGACAAGGACTAAATCTAATCTAATCTAATCTAATCCAATCAATTCCTTTTGTAAAACTTATTTTCTAGAAACTCAAAGTTAAATTTGCTGTTCAACATTATTAAGCTATGATTCATTTCTTTCTTTGTTACTCTAACTTTGTCCTCTTTGTATATTAATTGCTCTATTTTAGATACTTTTAAACATGTAATATGCTTCAAACATTTTTTGATATATTGATAAGCTTAAATGAAAATAAGTAATTAATAAATAGCTTAATTTTAATTGTCACCTGATTTTTCATTGAATAATAATTATTTTTTATTTATTTATTTTTTTTACCACAACCCTGGTTGAACCATAACTGGGAGCTAAAAATTCCTTTGGATTGTTGAGAAGATTTCAAAAGAGCATTAGTGGATGAATTTGTAACAAACCCCAGGGCAGTCAATATTTTGGAACTATTGAAACCAATGGTCGTAAATATCCTTCAAAATAAAAAGTAAAAATTCACAACAATCTACCTTTCTCTCTTCAACTTTTACTCTTTCTACTACCAGGCATAAAATGTGGAATAAAATTGTCTATCTACTTGATCTATGTTCCACTTCATATTAGAATAGGGCAATCTGATCATGACAAACCATTTAGTTATGTCTTGCCCACCCAGACTGAGGCAGTAAGACATGAGGGAAGCTAAAACCACAAATATCTATGAAGGTCAGTGGAGACTGTTTCCATGAATGAGTGCTCCACTGGTAAAGCAGCATCCACACCCACAGCTTCCATACAGAGAGCCTGACTGAGAGCTAGCATCAGGGGTACTTTGGCCTTTACAGGTATGATGTCCTTATAGAATGACCTTTTACTGACTGTGGAATATGCTTGTTAAATAAAAATCTTTTTCCTTATACAACAAAAATACTTTAAAACACTTGCTGTACTTGGTAGCTACTCTATTTCAAGGTTCAGTATCAAAATCTACAAAACTATCAGTGAACTTTTCAATTAAAAAATTGAAGGTATGTCTATAAATATTTAAGCTCCTGAGAATAAAGTCAGAAATGTCTGTACAGCTGTGACCTGTCCAATTTTCTACATTTTTCTTCTATGTTGTGTTAAAATTATATTTTTGTCATTGAGTTGGAGCATTGAGAATGTGTTCCCATTAATCTATGCTGTGCTAATGAATGATTCAGACACAGGTCGGACTTGAATGTTTACACAAAATTATCATGGAACCATTTTAATTAAACAAATTGCTTTTATTCCCAACAATCTTCTCTGTGTCACAAAGCAAATAGCTATCCCTTTACTCCCACGTCTATATTAGATATATGCAGGGGCTATTTTGAAAAATGAACTAATCAGAATAATATACTAGTCACATTGAAAACTTACTCAAATAATCTTTTCTGTGCTATTATTTTATATTGTACATACCTTTATCTTAGTTATAAAAATTTGAAAACTGCAAAGTGAAATACTTATTTTCTATTTGTATATTAAATATTAGAAAGATGAATTGAACCCAAATTATATTCAGATGTGGAGTAATTGAGAAGCAATGCCTTCCTTGGTCCAGCCTTAGTTCAAATTTTTGAAACACAGAAACCAATCTACACTAATTCTAATCTGAGAGCTCAGTTTCAGCAGCGCTGCACAGCCGTTCATCTTTCCGGTATTAGTGGGCCACAACTGCTGACAGGTACAGTTACCACTCCAGTGAATTTACTAGAGAAATGAGACATTGTCTCTTATGCATTACCTAAATTTATCTCTTTTCTTTTAGGTTATGTGCCTTTTTTCCTCTCAAGTGTCAATTTTGCTTCCAAATGTAGCTACACTTTATAATCAGTTACATATTCTAAAGAATACAAAAGAAATGGCCACTATGGTGTTAGAGGTTAAAACTGCCCTTCCACCCAACACCCCGGCACACCAGTGACTAACCATATCTGTCTTCTTTGTCTAAATCCATGATGACTTGAAATCAAGTCAAAGGAGGTTTTTAAGGTCTGCTGATCAAGGTCCAGCTCCAGTGCTGGAGATAACTTCCATAAAACTGCCCCTAGATAAACATCTCTTCAGTTTTAACAACTCTGCAACGAAGGCATGCACTGCCTGAAAATTTTTCTACTCCTGGAGTAGAAAATTTTTCTCCCTGGAGGATTTGTTTCTCATGTTTCAGGAAAGTTGAATTAATTTGATGAGCTATTCTCTTTTCTCAACCACTCAAGCTTCATTAATGTGATTTTAGCATCATAATGTCATTAGTAGGTGACATTCGAGAAATAAAGTAAGAGCTCTAGGCAAAGCTTGTACTGTAAGAGTCCTGGAACTGCTCACCCATTGATCAACTAAAAAAAAAAGATTCTAGAATCAACAAGACAGAAATACTAATGCTGGGAAAAGATAGAGAAAGGGTACATATGAGAATAATGCAATGTAACTCACTTCGGATAACTCAAAGCTTTCTTGTGTTTGTCTCCAGTTTGAAGTGTCTTACTATGGCAATCTAAGAAACTGAAATCCACCCCAGATGAATGAAAAATAATACATTTAGAAAAAAATAATATTAAGAGTTGATAAGAAAAATAGACAGCTGTGATAAAAAAAAAAAAGAAGAAGAAGAAGTGATAGTGAATAACAAATTGTTTAGAAAGCAGCATGGTGATAAAATGGTAATGAGTAGAGGACTGGCTATGTAACATCCCATCACCCACCACAGGCAGGTGAGAATTTCTCTTCTCAGGGATGGTAACTGAATATCAAAGAAAAATCAATAAAAGCTCATTGGTGGTTTATTTTTTAATATTCTTCCCAGTATGATACTTTTGTATGCTTATTTCTCAGACTATCTCACTTTTAAGATTTTTTAAAAGTTCTCTGTTTAAATGCATACTTTGGTGTCAAATATTTTACATTGTGACAGCATAAATGTATTTTAAACATTAAGTCTTCCTAAATGAGATTCCCAAGAGGAGGCACCAACAACTCTGGTTTGGCAAAGTTTATAATTCTTTTATAATTCACTGTTTTTAAATCAAGTAAGGCTTGGATGGAAAAGCCCCACCACAGAAACTGAAAACTTTGTATTTCTGTGAAAATCTGGAGAGCAAATGAAAACATCTAAATGAGAAAAAAATTTACTCAAAATTTTTACCCAAGGAATGTTGTCCAGTTTATTGTAAGCGACCAGTAAATTCTTGTATAAAAGTTAACTTACAGCGATTTAAGAAAAAACGTTAAACTTTTATTGAGCAAAGTGAGCCTTGTTCACCACTAACAGTAAAATAAAATAATTTATACTCTGGCAGTGCCTCAGATTTGTTAGTTGCTATATAAAGTTAACCAAAAAGACATCACCCCAGAAGGACCACATGATCTAAATAAATGGACAGAAAGAAATGCTCCATTTTTATTAGAACACTGGGAGAGTAGAAATTGATGTAAATATCAGAATCTTCCTTTCCTTTTTTTATTAAGTTAATAATTATTTATTAAGCACATCATTTAAGAAGGCTATAAGTGCATCCCATCCTTGCATCATAAGCTGGCCAACCATGGGCCTGGGGAGTGATGGACATATCTGAGGGACAGATGTGAAATACATACAATTGTTTTCAAAAGAAAATTAGAAAGAGGAATTAGGGCAAAGAAAACAACCAACAGAAAGCAAAACAAAAAGAAAACATCCTCTGATGTGAAGACGCTATTTGAAGAAAGCAAACTGGAAAACTGAAGTAATTCAACATATCCTTCAAATGTAAATACTGTTTTTGTTGGGATGTATTTCAGTTGTGGGTCTTTGTGGGTAATATAATGCGCTTACACGTCTCAATTTATTTTTATTTCTGTTGAAGATCTACCAGCCATCTTATTTCTTTCCTCACTTTTATAGTGCTCCTCAAGAAAAGCATTTAAAAGAAGAAATAACAAACTGGCACATGGAAATTTGGGGCATAAAACTAATATTCTCTTACAAAAATGAAGTTTTATGCTGGCAGGGGAACTAACAGACCAAAGGTTTAAAGAAGTTGGAAATCCTTGGCCTTTTGAAAGTTGGCAGAAAAGATATAGAAATAGACATGGGTCTTTGTTTAAGTGAAAAGTATTGTCAGGCAGAGCTTCGACCTTTGCAAGTCCTACAGCAAGAGAATTGAGTCTAATTGAAATGGATAGCTTAGTTAAATTAAGGAAAGGCTGAGAGAAAATGGTTTTAATTATTTTTCCTAGTTACAATTCCGAGTATACTTTCAAAGAGAAAAAGCAAACACAAAAATAATATGTAAATGGCTGCCAAATGTAGTAGTGTGTCTTAAAGAAATGTTATGAGATTTTATTCTTTTGGTTTAAAATTTGCTGCTTGTCTTAAAGGCCATCATATTTTCCACAACTCTCTTATGGTTGAGCAGTTGAAATGTCTTCAGTTTTATGCTGAGCCATCTACCTTTGGCAAAGTGAATTTTAAAAATTTTGTGACTTTACCATCAACTCAGACTCTAAAGTTTAATGTCAAATGGAACTCAGTAGGATTTGTAAAAATCAAAGCACAAGTATGAACTAAAGATGTGGTTTCTGATGGGCAGTAAAGAAAATATGGGAAATATAACATTTTCCAGTGTCAAGAGTCTCTATTTAGGAAATGTGTCACTTTTTATTCTTTATTCTTTTTTCTTAAGAAAAATATTATGCATTTGTAGAGTGTGATTATTGCCAGCTGTCTTTGTTTTTGATAATGTGTCAGGGTTTGGTTCCTGTTTACCTAATTCAAGGAAAATAAGTTTATTGTGAAGGTTACCCATGGCTGTTTACATAATATACCTTGTGATTCTGGAAATGAGTATTGCTTCCTGTTCAAGACTGAAAAAAAGAAATGGGAAATATAGTATGCTTACACACTAAAATAATTACACCAGGTATGATCAATAAAACCTTAGGTTAATGAGAAATATCATTTCTACTTTCCCACATAGCAAACAGTATCAGAATATTCATTGCTCTGTAAACTCACCATGTATTTTTACTCCTCTCTCTTGCCTAAAATACCATTCCCCTTTTCTGTCTTTTTCCAAATGATGAATGTCCATTTATCTTTTAAGCCCTAATTCCAATACCACCTTTTCTAAAAGATTTTTCCTAACTACAATAAGCAAAAAATTAAATAAATAAAATAAAATAAAATAAAATAAAATAAAATAAAAAAGAATTCACTCCTCTGGATTTTCATAGCATTTTACAAACACTGATCTTTTAACAAATATTGAGTAGTATCAGAATGAAATGTTTACATGTGGGATAGCAATACTAGATTTTAAGTTTCCCAGAAGCAAACCCTTGACTTATTAATTTTTCTGTCCCTGGACACTGGTGGTACAGAAACTGACATATAGTGGTCATGCAACACTTGTTTTGGTTGAATAGATGGATACTCCATTAGTCTGAATCAGTGCTATTTGTTTCACCTTGTATCAGAATGATACTGAAATCATAAAATCCTATGGGATTCTTATGCAGAAAGAAAAAATAAACAGCTCACAAAAATAAGCTGACCTGAAGGATTTTCTAATGTTAACATTCTATGATTTTACATAAGTGAGCCATCTCCTGTATCTCTTTGCTCATGTGTGATATAGGATATATGAAGGGTAACGGAGTTGTGGCATTATTTGAGAGTAATTGTCTCTTCACTGCCTTTTTTAAATGTATCCTAGGTGTTAGTGAAGCAAATGAACTTTTTGTGCTACACAACTCTGTTACACAGCCAGAGTCCTTTCCTCTCTACCTTATATAGCAAGCATCATGATGTAGCAATTCTTCTCATTTTATATCCTTCATCCTACTTCAACACACTCAAATGCCAAATGCTTTTACTTTAGGCTTAATGAGAGTCAACTTTGTGTTGACTTTGGTTGTATTATTAAGCTATGTTTTTAAAAATCATCTATAGTTTTCAAGATGAAGCACTTCATTGATGTTTTCTTACTAAGCAGATTTTGATATTTATACAGGAAAAAGTAACTATCAAAATAGCATCTCTACATAGAAAGGAAATTCATTTGGAAATAAACATAGTAAATTCTGTTAAAAGATAAGGAAGATGACCATCAATACATTCATGAGCAAAATAGAAAACTTGAAAAAACAATGTGATACACTGGCTCCTACTAAAGCTTATTTCTCCAGATATTTCTCTACAAGGAGATGAAATGGCACTTCTTAGTACCAGATGACTGGTAACAGAGAGAAAAGATTTTCTCTATCATGAATGAGTGTATATCCTTCCCTATATAAGGATTATCTTTGTATCCAATCATTTATTTACTGAATAAACATTTTTCCCCCATACCAGGCTCCAAACAAGGTAATGTATCCTTCATGGATTATTCATAGACCTCGAGTAAATGTTCCATAATTATTGAGATGTACAGGAAAGACAAAGCACAGAGACAGTTTCTCCATTAGAAATATATTCATAGTTTCTTATAATTAATACATTGGAAGAGAAATGCAAAAATATTTAAGTAATAATGAATAAAGATAAACTCAAATGATAGATTCATGCACAACATGGGAGAGACTTAATTTTTTCAGATGACAATGTGAATTAGCTCAGAGCCTTCTTGAGTTTGAATTTTGACTCTGATTTTCATTAGCAAAGAAGTGCTCTAAATCCCAGTTGTTGTTATTTTTAATTTGTTCACAGAGATATTGTGAAGATGAGAGTATAGTGTTTAGCAGTAAATTATACCTATTTTTATAAGTTGAAAGGCTTCATTGGAGGAGATAGAATTTGAATTCATTCTTAACGAATGAGAGAGACTGAGTACGCAGAAAGAAAAGTATCATGAAATAAAGTTTCAGACGCCATTCTGCTTATCTTGCTCTGAATGCAAAGGCTCAAACATTTACCTAAATTTTGTTTAACATATTTAAAACTCACTTCCCCCCAAAATAAAGCATGACTTGCAATCTATCAACTAAGTACAAAATAAGAAATCCCTTCACCATTTTCTTGGGTTTAACAGACTAATTACTCTGGCTGAATTCTAATCCCAGTTTAGTTGCAGCCTCCATAGGCTATTCTCTACGATCCCCCATTCCAGATGTTATGAGGATTAACCAACCAATTTGAAACACCTTGTAAAAACGTGTCAAGCTTTCTAATTCTTTTCTGAATTAATTCCTGTTCAGTCTACATTTTTACTCTGATGGATTTTAAGCTGCATGTACAACTATGGCACACCTGACCCAGAGCTCCAAAATTTCTCCAGCCTGCTTGTCTTGCATCATTTTAATATTGCAAAAGCAGGAAAAACAGTGCTTCCAAATTCTACTTAAGCAAGGACTTCCTGGGGTAAGATTGCTGGAATGATCCTCACAGACCAATTTAGTATTGCCGCTTTTCCATTTAGTCTCATTTATGAACATGTTATCAAAATCTCTAAGCCATGCAAAAACAAGTTGAAATCACAGTGAGAATTAGAGTTTGTTGCCTTACTCATCTTAATGTACAGAAGAGCCTGGGAGTGGTGGGCGGGGAGGGGGGTGTCTCATTTTTTTTACGATCATACTTAGGCCTTGGCCAAATTCCTAGCTATGACACCAGAGAAAGCTGAGCTAACTGGAGCTGCTGCATTGCACGAGCAATCATTCTCTGTCAAATATCTGAAACTCCAAGGACTGCAATGTAACCAGTGCTAACACAGTATTCTGCAAAATAAGTTCTTCCCAATAGGAACTCACATGCACACATCTCAGGGTGGATGCCTAAACAAAACAAAGACTAAACCTAACACACTAAGTTCAGAGGGTCAATCAGTGGGAGAGCACCATAATGAGTCCCTTCCTTTCTTGCTTGTTCAAATGTGTCTACATCCAATTACCAAGTAACAAGATTTAGTAACATTTGCATTTCTCTTTTAACTTTAGCTGCTAATAGGAATAACATAAATTGGCCATTTTCTAGAAATAACTTTCTTGTATGAAACTTTTCTGTGGTAAGAGCTCAAAAGACAATCTCTAATTATTGTTTGTAAACAAACAAACAAACCTAATAAATTTGTCCTTAAAGTAGAATTCTATAGATGTTTCACAAGACAAACTACATTTCCAAGATACAGTAGGGCAGTGACAACTTGTAATATAACTTAAAAACATTATTACAGATAGCTGATGAAACTTTTTCTCACTGTTCCTTAGCCACACTATAGTTAGCTAAGTATGAAAATACTGACAATATGTTAGGAATTTATCATTTAAATATATTCACTTCAAAATTGATTTCCCATATACATGCCCTTTAATCTTTAGGAAAACACATGAAAATATTATTCCCAAGATAATACCCTATTTACTTACACTGGCACATAATTATAAAATAACTTGATTTATAGAACGCTGTGTATGGACACCCTAGATACAGCCTTTTTGATAAAATCAATGTTTCAAAAGAGTAAAAAACAAAAAAACAGACACGAATCACCTCAAAAACCTGGAAGAATATCAAAATGGTGAAACTGATCAGGCTGTCGATTTTTAAAGAATAGACGGTGCCAGAGAAGTCTAGCATGGAAACCAGCCGAGCAACTCTGCCTCCGCTTGTTCTCCTCACGTAACTCAGAACTACGTTCCATGAAACAGAACTTATCTGACATCTCCATTGCTGCTGCCTGGGTCAGAACGCTCCTTTGAAGGCGTTTCAAAGTAAAACAAGATAAGAAGCACCTTTTCCAAAAGAATCCTTTCGAAGGAGTACTGTGATGTGAAAGAATGAAGTGCAAGTCCACTGGTATCTTCGCCAGAGCACTTTTTTTTGTCCTTTAAATAGATAAGATAAGTAAACTTGCCAAGGGGTGGGAGTGTGGGGGTGAAGAGAGTGCCACCAGATAAGAAACAGAGGGTGTCTGTTCTCCTTGGAGCGGAACCACTCAGTGGAAACCGCTGTTCTGAACAGGCAGGCTAACAAGTTGCCTGTTCACTCTGTTAAGCCACTAGGAGTCCAGGAAAGACTGAAAAACAGAAGTGATGATCACCCTCAATCTCTGACATAACCAGCTGGTAATGTGTAAACTAGGGCGAATCTGGCCCAAAGGCTTTAAGCTAATAAATTATGCTAGTTATTTAATATTTAATATAAAATTTTACATTCAGGTTCTAAGCCTTCAGAATTAGAGGCTTAATTGTTACTGGTTCTTAGTCATTACTATTTGAGTTAAGCCCTTCCTTGACTGGTTGTATTTTTAAACAAAAGGCAAGGTAGCATGAAAAGGGCCTGCCTAGGAGGGTGGTTCCCTCTCTTAAACTCAATAGCTACAGATTTTTGCAAATCCTTTTCCCTCTGTATCTAAATTGCTATAAAACATTTCACCTGCTTTTATCAATAAGTAAACTGGAAGAGCTAGTATCTTGAGATCGTTTAAGCTCCCAAATCTCTGAGCTTGATCTTTCCTGACTATCATAGGTATAACTGAGATATTTCTGCTTCTGAGCCATAGCAATTTTTGTCACTGCTATTAATTTGGCAATTAATCAAGACCTGCCTGTGACATCTATTTCACAGTCAGCCATGGCTTACAGCCATTGGCCGATTTCTAAAAAGAATGTAAAGAATACCACATACATGCTCTTAGAACACATTTTCCAATGAAATAAATATAAACGTACTTTATGCTTCCAGTCAGTCCCTCAAATACCAATTTAACACCAATTATAATCTAACTCTAAGTCTGCACTGTATTAATATTATTATTGATTTGTCCACCTATTTTTACATCATTTCTATGTAAACATGTCCTTTGAATTTTAATTTAGGATCACAGAAACATGTTGTCTCTGACAAAGGAAGGAAATATCTTCCCTAAATGACTCTAAAGTCTTCTCCCAGGACCCCAAGACTTCATCAAGGGGATTCCAGGAGCCTCTGTGGGGTACCTTCAGCTCTCCGGGTATTTGAGGAGCAGACAGTGCTTTCTACAATAATATGGGGTTATGCACACCGATAATTTATTAGATGTTCCTAAAACAGGACAGTCTAAATTATATTCTCAATATGTGACTTAGGCTTCTTATTTATTTATTTACTCAGTATTTATTTTTTAGAGAAATTTTTAGTTCACAGCAAAACTGAACAAAAGGTACAGTGTTTTCTCATAAACTCCCGCTCTGGCTCACACACAGCTCTCTCGCTATGAACATCCCTCATCAAAGTGGTACATTTATCACAGTCAGTGAACCTGCATTGACACATCCCCATCACCCAAAGCCACAGATTACATTAGGGTTCACTCTTGTTGTGTACATTCTATGGGTTTGAACAAATGTGTAAAAACAACATGTATCCACCTTATAGTATCATACGGAATAGTTTCACTGCTCTGAAATTTCTTTACCAATTTTTCCGACCTTTGCCCCCATTTAGTGTTATTTTTTATAATGATTTTCATGTATTTAAGTCTTACTTCTGCCTCTAGACTTGAGCTTTAAAAAGCAAAGTCTGCATCTAAGCATTGTTTCATCACTCACAGTGACCCAGTACATAATAGGCCTTGATAGATCTGGATTGATTTGATTTTCATTTGAATCTCATTAGGTTTTTGGAAAATGTAATCTGACCTATGACATAACAAATGGTTAAATAACAGAAACCTATGTATTAAAGAGCTCCCTTGCACTTTGTGCTTCTTTGTATACAAACAGGGCGCAAAGCAACTACAGAATCAGAGCAAAGGCTAGTGCTGCTTCTGTGCACCCAGTCACACTCACTCACAATGTTCTCCTGCCCAGGGTTCAGGAAGATGGAGCCCCCAAGTTGTGTGTGTGTGGATTTCTCATCAGCAACTGTGTTGCAGTCGGCTCCCCTAACAGGCAACTTTGTTTATTCCAAGTACACATCAGTTGGCCTTTGTCACATTGACCTGTATGTAGCTGCTCCAATTCTGGTTGCCCAGCCTGCCATCAAATTCTTCCCTCATGTCAAGCATATACTTTTCTTTTTAAAATTGCATTTATCAAAGTCCCAGCGTGTGATGAGTATTCTGGATAGAAGAAGGGCCATACTAATGGGGCTGACCTTCAGCGCTGAGCAGACCAGAACTGATGACATAATGTATGTTTCCATCTCCATGGGATGAGTAACAAATACTCGCCTGCAAAACCTAAAATTCCAATACAATTAACTCTACCTTCCAAAATCCATTGTTATTGAAAATAGCTTTAAAAAATATTTTCAGACTTTCAAATCCTAAATGTGCTTTTTAATTATTATTTTCTCTCAAGAAAAAACATTTTGGATTTCAACATAAGGAGACAATCTCACTCAATTTAAAAATTCTGTAAAGATTAACTACAATAAGGAGAGTCTGCAAAAGTCTACATAAAGCCCTTTTATGGAACAATGCAATTATGCTACAAAGATTTTCCATCTTTAGTATTGTTGAATGCATTATAAATAGTAGCTAATGAAATGATATTTACATGAAGTTTAATAATTCACATTGATTCTTGGGGGTAGCTTCACAGAAGACCTTGTAGATTGTACAGTTTTTCCATTAAGAGGTGGTTAAAGTTTCCATTTTCTCCAGAATTGCTCCAGGTTTTTCCTTCCCTGGACAGGTTGACTGACTTGCTCAGAATCCATACTTCAGTGTTGTTAATTTACTTTGAACTCCTGTCCCCTTTTTATGAATGTAAAAATCTCATGCATTTTTAATGTTGTTTAACATGAAAATAAATGAGATCTCATGGCTAAAACAATCGAAGCAACGAGATTGCTTTGATATCAATCTACACACCTGACCCAGACACTACCCTCGGCCCAGTAGCCCCATTCTGACATCCCTCCCAGGAGGTGGGAAGGAGGTGACTCACTCTCTGCAGTTGAGAGTTATTACCATGCAGGACCACAGTACAGAAACAGGAAGCAAAAAATAATTAATTGAATGATTTGTCTTTTTTTTCTTTAATATAGGGCAGTCAACAAGAGGTAAGCCAAAAATAAATAAAAATAAATGGTGGTAGTGGTGAAGGGCAGTTGGCAGCAAACAAGAAACAAACAAGTAGCTTAGCAGGGGAGAGTCAGAAAGAAGAGAGAGCCCTTTTCAGGCAAGCAGCTCCACCCTGAAACCTACTTTGTATGCACCCCTGCCCCCACTGACATCACCTAATGCTGATGGTCTTTTTCCTCTCCTTTCCCCCTTCTGTCTTTTTTTCTCTCCCTCCTGTTTCCTGCGTGCTCCAGCTTCTCTCCCCTCAGGGCCTCCTTCCAGCTACATTTTGTCTGTTGCCCAATGCAAAACACTGAGTGGTGTTGTTAATACGTATTCTTGCCCACTGGCTTCTCCAGCCATTCAAAGCTGATGAGGACTCAGGTAGCACAACCACATTCAGAAGACACTGGAAGATAATGGGGGGAGGGACCCATGCAGCAGCATGCACACGCACTCGCGTGCACACTCACATCCACACCCCTACACACACACATGCCCACATATACTCCACTGCTCTTCCTTGCTAACAGCCCTGGAATCCCATCAAGTACTCACTCACCCCTTTTTAAACAGAAAAGTGGGGAGATTAGTCAAATGATTTGCTACAAACTCCACAGTCCCAGACTGTGCCATGTTGTGCTGAAACCAATGAGTCCCAGATGCTTTAGGGAGATGACTTTGCGTTTTATTAAATACATCCGTCTGGGGTTTGAGCACAGCTCTTGTGTGGGGGAAGAAAATCTTAGATCAGCAAAGCAACAAAAATTTTAACTGATCTTCCTACATCCTCCCCCACTTAAAGAAGGAAAAAAACTCCTCTTCTTTGGAAAAGAGTCAGTTGGTAGTGATCAGCCTGGTGGCCCAGGAAAGGGATGAAGAAATGGGCCTGACATAGGCAGAATCGACCTAATAAAACATGATTAAATAGTCACGAGCCTTTTTTTTTTCTTGATTGACAAGATAAGGCTCTGCTTTTCCACCTTCGCTGGGCTCTGAGTGTGAGTAACGAATATATACATGGAGCAGCTCCATCATTGTGGGTGGGTTTTGTATTTGGATATTGCAGTGCTGTTCTCTGTCTGGACACCATTGTTTGGGAGAGGGAAGGCCAACAGCCCAGATGTTCCCAGCCAGTCACAGAATCCTGTGAAGGGTCATAAATTTGTGAAGAAAGGCAAAGATTTGCAAAATAATTGGAGGAAGCTACAAGGAGAAGCTTGAACAAAGAACTCTGTTGGTGGTATGATTCCGGAAGATGGATGGTCATATGTTACCTAGAGTAAAGGGATGCCCTCTGGCCATATATTTAACCAGGCACCCGGCAGCCTGTTGTTACATGCTTTGGCTACTAGGTTAATGGAAATAGGGCAGTGTTTGCATTAATAAAATTTATTAAAATCTGTGTATACAATCCTTTCTGTTATGTAGATTTTTTAATCAAGAATTTAATCTCTTCAAAAAAAGTTGTTTTATCTTTCTACTTTTTTCTTGTTTCTAATTTAAGTATTTTTAAAACTGTTAAGGTCATTATTAAGATCTTGATGTCTTCCCCTGTCCTATTTTTTTTAAGTTTTCTTTAGTTTATGTTTTTATTTTTTTTAAGTAGAACCAGTCATATAAGATTTTGAGATCGATTTGTAAAATTGAAACCAGTGAGAGTTACTAGATTCTTTAAAATTTAATCATGTAGCAGCTTCTTCTTTTTCTTCTTTTGAGATAAAATAATCATTTTCTGAATAAGGAAATGCATTTTAATTAGAGTTAAGTATGAGGTTCCAAGGCATACAATTTAATGCTCTGAAAGTCAATCTGAACCACTTTTCTTACTTATTCCACTGCAACTTTAAGCTTGGGGACATTTATTTCTTACATAGTTTTTAAAAATTAATTCTGAAAAATGTTTCAATAAAAAATTATCATATTATTAAAACATATGTTTAAATTGTCAGAAAATGTCAAAGCATATAATGGGTAGTATTATTTATAAGAATAAAAAAATTGATGTGATAGAAGACGGATATTGGATGATACCCTGGCCAAATCACCGACCCTCTCTAAGCTTGGTATTCTACATCATAAATAGAGACGGTGTTTAGGCAAATAAAAGATAGAAGCTGAAAATACATAGCTAAACTTAAGGGGAAAGTTAAAAATATAATTGATCTCATATCCTTGCAAAAGTTTCTGAAAAATCACTAGTTTTAGTAAAATATCAATTTGACCTTCAATTGTTATTTAGAACAAAATATACCATGCATTTATGTAAGTTGCCTTAAACATCTTTTTTCAACCCTAAAAGAATCCTTTACAATATTTGCAAAAATATGGCCATGATTTACATTTAAAAAGCTACTGTAGATAAATAGATAAGAAGAAATAACTATAGATAAGTCATGCAAGAAGAAAGACAAATTGCTAGAAAATATATGGGAAGACAACTGAATTTCAGTAGTAATCAAAAACTACAAATTAAGTTAAAAGACATTATTTTAATTGTTAAATAAGCAAATACTTATTTTTAATGATTTTCCATGTGTACAGGGCAAGGTGAAGTCAGCTCTCTTGTATAATGTTAATGAACATGCAAATCTGTATAATAATTCTGAAAAGTAACGTAGAAGATATTTGTTAAGTTCCTTAAGGAAAGTTATCCTCTTAACAAGTAACTTCCCTTCTAAAATTACATTTTAGAAGAACAATTCAAACCGTGGATGAAATTTATATACAAAGATGTTTCTCCCAGTACTATTTATAATAGCTAAGAAATGAAAACAGGGTAAATTAAAAAACAGGTTCAGATTTATACAAATTAAAATACAGCTATAATTGAAAATCACCTGTAATTTTAATTTAAAAATGTTCTAAAAATAATTAATATCCTATGAAAATGCTCATAGAACAATGCTAAGTGAAGAATAATAATGCCTAGTATTATATACAGTATTATCTCAATTGTGTAAAATGATGAAATATAGATTATAGCATTGTAAATGTAAATAATGCCTACATATTTACATACAAATACACAAATCTGTTTTACATATTTATGTTTAAATATGTAGAAACTATTTTAAAGGGGCTCTAAAGTAATAGTATCATCTCTGACTAGTTTGCATGTTATAGTGATACTTCCTATTTTTCCAAATTTTTTACAGCGAGCCCATATTATTATCATATAATCAGCATTATACATTATACTTAGAAAAATGACTCCTTAAATGTAATTGCTTTAAAATGTTGCTCAGAGCCGCTTACGTTATAAATCCACTTCTTTTGCAGATGGCAGTCTGGTTTCCTGATGCATAACTAATTGGGATTCTTCCATGAGGAGGCAGAGGGAGGGTGAGTGTGTTTACTATCAGGGGCGCTACACACCAAGCCACTCTACCGAGTCAGGTCCATCACACCTGACCAATGTCAGATACTAAGTGTGATCCTTAACAGACCTTCAGAGAAACGGACATTGGGAATGAAGAAATAAGTCTACAAAGTGTTTTAAAAGGTTTAAATCTGCTTATCTAAATTGGGCATATAACATGATGGTCAGGCCATACAGTCAGGTGAGCTGGTTTTGAAACCCAGTTTAGCCACCTGGTGACTATGTGACCTGGTAAGACATTTAAATCATAGCTCTGAGTCAGAAAAATGGGGACAGAAAAAGTACCTACCCCATTGGGCTGCTTGTGAGTGTTGAACGAGCTAATGCATGGAAGGATGTAGAACCATGCCTGACAATGAGAGCTATGGTCGTTTTAATTATGGTCATTTTTAAATGATGCTCTTGAAGGCAAGGCTTCTCCAAGTGTGGTTCCTCTTACTACTTGGACCAGAATCAGGAGGGAAGCTGGCTACAGATGTGGATTCAGCTCTATGGAATAAGAATTTTTGGAATGGATTCTGAAAATAGATACTTTTGACAAGCTTCAACTTTGCTCTTATGTGCACTAAGCTTTAAGACGCACTGTACTAAAAGCGTCATTGCATTTTAATTCTATTTAAATGTTCCTAAGTAAACAAGTTTAAAATATTGAGTAATTCTGCTTAGACATGCATATACCCTTATCAATTGATGTCTAAAAAAATATAAAGAAATAAATTTAAAGTATTTCTAAGTTTATTTTATTTTTAAAAGAAAAGCTTTTGTTATCAGGAAAATTCATTTATGTGAAATCTTTCACTTCTTGAAGATGTTAGTTAAAGTACGGGTTACTGTATTAATGTGTGTTTTGTATATAAGATATAATTTTACTCATTGTATCATAAAGTATAAGATTATATATGCTTTGAAATAGAATTGAAAGTGTCCAGATTTTCTAAACTATGAATAGATTATGTCTATCAGTAATCAAGGAAATCTGTGTGCTTCTGAATAAAAAGAATATAGTCAGAAGTTAGATGCTCAAAATGGTAAGAAATGCAGTGTCTAATTTTGAACTTTTTTCTTTGCAACCATTCTTACTTACTGTACATCCCTCCTAAATACAAAAATTTTAAAAAGTTAGTGTTAAGAACATTGACTATAATAACAGCAGCATCATCTGATCTCTATATATTCTTACCACAAAGCTCAATACTTTCTGAACAACTCTGTGGGATGGCTCTCTCGACATGTGCCCAAGAGCTAAATGTGAGTCCAGCAGTTGTTCTACTCTGGCTCCTGGCATCATTTGGGGAGTCGTGTTAGGTCAGGCTGGAAAATTCGTCAAACCCTCTCCACACACAATTCAGATACAGGGAAGGAAATTCTGCACTGTAAAATTCAGATTTATCTCAATACACACACCATAACTGCAATTAGAGCAAATTTCTATTTAAACTCCAAGCATTCATAAATTTAAAAGTTCTTCTGTAAAATAAAATAGTTTTACCTCAGTAAGCATTATCAGGCCTGATTTCAATGTTAATTTTAAATTTCATAATTTTATCACTGTAAATACATATTAGCAAATTAATCTAATTTATAGATTATATCTTACTTAAATAGATGATTTTGTCTGTTTCCCTGAAATAAATGAAGATTTTGGATTGCATTGATTTATTTGATTTTACTAAAGAGACAATCATTTATTTTAAGCTCATGACAGATTTATTTTTAGCTCATGAAAGATATCAAAATATTCATTTAAAAAGTTGAAGAAACGTATTTAATTGGGGGAGGATAAATGATCATGCTCAGGAAGTTCTTAAAATATGACTACTAGCAACAGTTATTCATATCAGCATCCAAATATGCCTCAAATTTTCATTAAACACACCTCTTGTTTTCATAGACAGTCATTTAATGATCATTACAGAAGACTTTAAAACTTCAGTGGTCAAGATTATTTAGACATTTGGGGAGTATGCCACTTTGCTCCCAAATAAAACACTCCATTTCAATTAGCTGAGCCATGGTGATACTGAAAATAATATTACCTCCATTAAAGTCTTTTAAAAACTCATTGCCATCTGCCTTGTCAAAATAATATATTAGGAAGCTAAACGTAAGTGTGACATTGTAGTGAAGTAGGTAAAGTTTGGAAAGAATGTGATTTGGTAGCAGATGGGTCCCTCTCAATGGGATCAACAAAGACAACCATAGGGGGTTCTTCATGTGGAATCATGGGTGCCCTGGAGGAAAGAAAGTGACTAATTGACCACAAATGGTAGTTGTCATTTGTCTTGAGTTTGTAGATGTATCCATCTATGAAATGTTTTCTCTCTAATTACAACAGACTAAAAGCTGAATAAATACACATAATGCAAAAAACATGCGGTCCTCTGAAAAAATAATTTGACAGGCATTCTATTCTAATAAAATATTCTAATATTTTAATCAAACCAAACAAAATTTTCTAAACTAAAAATTTTCAAACGAATAGTACTATATTATTTTTCTCCTCAAAACAATTAAAGAGTAAAGTTATCAATAAGTTGAATAGAATCAACTTTTTCGATGTAGAAAAGACAAATAAGGTAAACCTCCTAATTCAATTCTTTCATTCATCTAATCGCATCTTCCCCACAGGAAAAACTATCCATTCAAATGTGTTTGCAATGAATTGAATGTTCCTCCAAAATTCACATGTACAATCTCTAACCCCCAAGGTGATTATATTAGGAAGTGGGTTCTTTGGGAGATGATCGGGTCATGAGGTTGGAGCCTTCAGGAATAGGATTAGTACCTTTATACAAGAGACTCCCACAGAGATTTCTAGCTCCTTCAACTTCATGAGGACACAGTTTTAAAACAGCCCTCTAGGAAACAAGTCTTCACCAGACATTTTAATCTTCCAGTGCCTTGTTCTTGCACTTCTCAGCCTCCAGAACTATGAGAAATTTCTGTTGTTTATAAGCTACTGAGTCTATGGTATTTCCATTATAGTCACTCAAACAGAGTAAAACACTGCCTTTCTCCAGTTCTTAAAGTTCTATAGCTAAGAACAGGTAAGAGATTGGTTCCTACTTATTCCTCCAGGAAGCCAACAAGCTGAATCTCAACCCTCCCTGTTGAATGTGGTTGCACAAGACAATACCACACCCCACCCATGAAGGTATTTGTTTCTGCTCTACCTTTGATACTCAACACCTTTCACATAACTTTATACACTTCTGCAGACTTTCATTGTTAAAGAGGAAGATGCTATTCAGACTCTTGAAAAATAGGTCTTCCCCAGAGCAATAGTTGGTAAAGAGGCTAAGTAAAATACATTGCTTTGTTATTCTATTGTTACTGAATTCTCCTAGATTTTTAGTGTAAATGCAGGTACTTGCTATTTGAACTCTTCCCATTAGAGTTCTCTCTCTAAGAACTGAGTAGATTTGGAAACATTTACAAAAAATTCCTTGCTGTCCAAATTCTTTGATTCATTTTCTGAAATTCAAACACTGAATACTTTTCTAAGATTTTACTAGTTGGCAAGAGGCCTGGGCTCTAGTTTATCCTGGGCTCTAGTTTATCTAGGGGATGCTGAGCATAACATTTAACTTTACTAGGTCTCAGCTGCTTCATTCACTCTAATTCAGCAAACATTTATCCAATGTTCACTATCAACCAAGCACCTTGTTCTTGCAAGGAGGGTACCTGAGCCAGTTATCCTCAGGACCTGAGCTTTCCCTTTCAAGTGCTCAATGGTGTGGTTATTAAATATGCAAAATATGGCTAGTGAGACTGAGAAAGTAAATTTCAAATTTTATTTAATTTTATTTAATTTAAATTTAAAAAACTGATACTTCGTTCAGTTATTAGAAAATTTTAGGTGCATTTTGAACAAGCTGAGGAGGTGATTTGAATTTTCAACTGCTAATTTTATGAAATTTTAATATAGATCAATTAATTCAAATGAAAATTTAGTGTTCACGTTGGGATGTGCTGTAAGAGTACACATTTTGAAAAATAAAAAAGAATATAAAATAAATACCTATTATTTTTTATACTGATTATATGTTGAAATGGTAACATTTGAGATATATTGGGTTAAATAAAACATTTTTAAAATTATTTCACTGGTTTCTTTTGGAATTTTTTAATGTGGCTTACATTATATTTTTATTGGACATTGCAGCTTTAGAACTTCAAAATAAACACACATACTCCACCTCTAATTTCCCATGTCTCATGCAACCTATGTTTTTTCCTATAGAAAACCCAACTGCACTTTATTCTCAACACTTTGTACCCTGCTTACATCTGGGTCTTCCAAAAAAAATAGCCCGTTGCAATTTATTTGCTTACTCTGCTATTTCTTCAATACATTAAAATTTCACAAGGAAAGAAACAACTTGGTTTGCTATTGCACCCTCAATGCCTGGCATAGCACAGACAGAGTAGAAAATCACAATAGATGTGTACAAAGCAATAAGAGTAATTGTTCCTTAGAAGTGTCTAAATTTAGTACTTGAAGGTACTGACAAGTTGTTTTTAATACGATGATTCACCTTCAAATAGAAAGACACCTAAATTACTTTAGAAAAACTTTCCAGGTTTTTAAAGAACCACAGTTATTTCATCAAAATCATAAATGACAGTAAATATAACCTAGTTATATTTTTATCCTGGTAATTTGGATTAAAATTTGCATATCTTTAGAAGCATATAAATTATTTTTTCCACACATACATGCAAATATAGTAAACAGATTAATTTCTCCCATTGCAACTATAAAGGAGTAATATTTGACTCCTCAATAAAACTATATATTAGTAAAGCAATCTGGAAATAGCCTCATCACTCCAAGACTTTGTTTCTCCTCATCACTCCAAGACTTTGTTTCTCCTCATTATCAAGTGAAAGCCACTTGCACAAAATGAACAGTTAATGTCTTCTCTGGCATCTCTTACTGTCACTTATGGCTGACATAATACATAGCTTGAGAAATTTGTGTTTAAATTAGATTGAATTCCCACTTATAATGTTATATGTGTTTGCATATTATTGCTGAAATGTAGAAATAATAGAGCAGTATTCTTTGAAAATTTATTTTGCAATATTAACTCCCATTACTAAATAACTTTGCTTTCATTTGTCTTTTAATTTGATTATTATAAAAGCAATATCATCATTTAAGAGAGAATGAGCTTCATTCTCCCTCTAGTATGCTCATATATTCTTACTAAGAACCTTCTGAATTCTAATAGAGGAGTACCTGAAAAATAAATAGAGCTCACAACTAAGAAATATGGTCAACACAAATATGGTCTTCCTATCATGTTATCCACCAATACTCTGTCCAAAGAGTCAATAACTAATCAGATACAAAAATGTGAGTTCCATGGCTAGACGCCAAAGTCAAATCTGCTTGCATTTCAATGGGCTTCTGTTTCCTCTCCTTAGCTCTTTGCCAAAGAAGCTCTACCAAGAAGCTCTTTACTCAAAATCTCAATACTCTGGAATTCAAAACACAGAAGATCAATTGTATTTTATAGTTACATTGATCTTTTTAAAAAAAGATAAAAAGAAGTATTGGACTAACATGTAGAGTGATTTAGTACAAATAAGATAATATACACATATTAGAATTCACAAAAGAGAGTCATTTTTGTAATGATGAATAAGAACCTCTGAAAATCTGCTCCCCCATAAATGCAATGACAACACTGACAAAATGATCAAAATCAACTTTTTCAGGATGGTAGAAATTATCCAGACTTGCAACAATCTAAGGAACTAATTCGTTCAATAAAAACAGCCAAATCTGAGTAAGAACAGTAAATTTGGGGGCATTTTAACTCATTCTATTCCCAACCTTGACACTTAGATCTGTAGTAATTTTGAAAACCATCAGGCTTACAATAATGATAGCCATGAAAACCACAGACTGCTAGCCACTAGTGGGTGCAGAATTGCCCCCAAAGTCCCTTCCCCAGAGATTTGTCATTTTTTCAACTGTCTAGCAGTTCTATGGGAACTATGACTTTCAGAAATTGACTTTATTTGACAATCAGAATAAGCTCACTGCAAACAGTATCTTCCCCCCGGGACATTGTTTTAGAAAAATCACTGGCAACTGCTTAACATTGTGGCTACCTGTGGCAGTGATATAGTTGAGACTAATGAAAACCTAACCAAGAAACTTAAAGAAAAATCTGGGAATGAGATATACATAGGATTTTTTTTAAGAGCTCTGATGTATTCCTGGGAATAAATAAATCCACATGCACGTGCAGGACTGTAGGCAGGCTCAGAAAAGCCTGGGAAAGTTTTAATCTCTCACCTCTGGTAGACCTTGAGCCTCTGCACAAACAGGAAGTAAAAACTATCGAAGGGTAAGTGACCTGACTCCTGGAGCGTTGAAGGCATGTCCCAGGCATGCACACAGAGCCATTTGACAAAGGCTAGAATAGTTGCTAGTTCAAAGCATTTTAGAAAATCTCAGTCCAATCATTAGCTTGCCATTAAGCTAACTGAGCAGAGACCTCAGTGGTCATAAACAAAGAATGCAGAATTTACAGCATTTGTTCAGGAAGTTACTAAACAAACAAGCAGCAATGACAACAACCTTATGGTGGGAGATCTGATTTAATACATTATATTATTTAAAATATCTAGTTTTCAATAAAAAAAATGAGACATATAAAGAAACAGGAAAGTATGGTCAATACATATTTTAAGAAAAACGTTTATTAGAAATCTTCCCTAAGGAAGCTCAATCATTAGACTTACTAGATAAGGACTTTAAATCAGCTATTATGAATACACTAACTAAATGAAAACATGTCTAAGGAACTAAAGAAAAGTATGAGAATGATGTCTCACTAAATAAAAAATATAAATAAAAATATTAAATTATAAAAGGAACCAAGTAGAAATTCTGAAGCTAAAAAAGTACAATAGCTAAAATAAAAAATTAATTACTGAACATAACAGTAGGTTTGAACTGGCAGAAGAAAGAAATCAGAAAATTTTAGGGTACATCAACTGAGAAATATCTAGCTTGGAAAGAGAAAAAAAAATAATAATAAAAAACATGAACAGAGCCTCAGACACCTGTGCAACACAATCAAATTTATCAACAAATGTACAATAAGAGTGCTAGAAGAAAAGGAGATAAAAAAGAGAAAAACAGAATATTTGAATAAATAATGGCTGAAAACTTCCAATATTCGATGAAAAACTTTAAAAAACATACCCAAGAAGCTCAACTAGCTTCAAATAGAATAAGTTCAAAGATACCCATATCTAGATACCTCATTTAAATGATCAAACTATTGAAAGTTAAAGACAAAAAGAGAATTTTGAAAGCAGGAGAAAAATGATTCACCACATACAAAGGATACTCAATAAGATTAACAGTTGGTTTCCCATCAGAAACCATGGAAACCATAGGCAGTGGGATGACATATTTAAAATACTGAAAGAAAAAGATGGTCTACCAAGAATTCTGCATCCAGCAAAACTCTTCTTCAAAAATGAGGGACAAAAGAAGACATTCCTAGAATAACAAACAGAAAGTTCCTCACTAGCATACTTTACATACAAGAAATATTAAAAGGAGTTTTTGGGGCTAAAACAAAAGGAGATTATAGAGAAACTCAAAACCACACAAAGAATAAAGAGCATCAGTGAAAGAAACTCATAGCTAAATATAAAAGACAATGTTAATGTATTTTTTGAATGTTAACTCTTCTATCTAATTTAAAAGACTGCATAAAGTAATAATAATAAAGCTGCATCTGTGGGTTTCTAATGTGTAAAGATGTCATTTTATGACAATAATAGCACAAGTTTGGAAGTGAGAACAGAGCTATATAGAAGCAAAGTTTTTGTATACTATTGAATTTAAATTGTTATTAATCTGATCATAATTGCTGTAAACTAAGATGGTAATTATAATCCCCAGGAAACCAATAAAATAACTCAAAAAATACAGTAAAAGAAACAACAAGGGAATAAAATAGTGTAAAAGAAAACATCTACTTAACATAAAAGAAGGCAGTAATGGAGGAATAAATGAACAAAATAATCATCAGACATTAAAAAAGAACAAAATAGCAGGGCTGCATGCTGAATTCTGTGTTCTCTCAAATTCATTTGCTAAAGTCCCAACCTGAAACACCTCAGAATGTGACTGTATTTGGAGATATGTTTTTTAAAGTGTTGACGAAGTTTTAACTAATTTATGAGGCCATTAGGATGGGCCTTAATTCAATCTGACTGAAGTCCTTATAAAAAAGTGGAAATTTGGACATACAAAAGGGATACCAAGTATGTATACACAGAAAAAGACATATGAGAACACAATGAGAAATAAGCCATCTGCAAGCCAAGGAGAGAGGCCTCAGAAGACATCAAATCTGTTGACACCTTAATCTTTGACTTCTAGCTTCCAGAATTTAGAAAATTAATTTCTATATTTTAAGGTATTCAGTCTGTGGTGCTTCATTATAGCTGCCCTAGAGAAACATTACAAGCAGACATTAATTTTAACTTATTAGTAATTATACTGAGTATAAATGGATTACACAGTCTAATCAAAAGATAGAGATGGGCAGAATGAATTGGGGAGGGTGGAAACATGATCTAATTATATGCTCTCTCCAAATGACACACATTAGATTAAAAACCGCACATAAACTGAAAGTAAAAGGATGGAAATATATATATTATATAAACAGTAACCAAAAAAAAGGTGGAATGGCTATATCAGACAAAAAAAAAGAACCTTTAAAAACTGATACTAGAGACAAAATAGAGTATTCTATAATGGTAAAAGGGTCTATTAATCCATCAAGAAAAATTTTAAATATGCATGTTTTTAACAAGAGACTCAAAATACATTAAGCAAAAACTAACAGAATGCAAGGAACAAGGAAACATTTTAACAATAATACTTGGAGACTTCAACAGCCCATTTGCAATAATGAAGAGAACTAGACAGAAGATAAAAACTTACACAAGACTTAAATACACTATAAACCAACTAAAAAACTTTTATAGAATAGTCCATCCAGTAACCATAGAATACACATTCTTTTTAAGTACATATGGAATATTCTCGAGTATAGACCATATGTTAGGTCATTAAACAAGTCCCAATAAATTTTTAAAAGCTGAAATTATAGAATATCTTCTCTAAACACAAAAGAATGAAATAGAAATAATTAACAGAAGAAAAGTTGGGGAATTTACAAATATGTTAAAATTAAACTATACATTCCTAAATAATCAATGGGTCAAAGGAGAAATCACAAATGAAATTGTAAAATACTTTCAGATAAATGAAAATGAAAATATAACATACCAAAATGTACATGATATAACCAAAGCTTAAAGGGAAGTTGTAGTTGTAAATGCCTATATTAAAAGATAAAGATGATCTCAAGTACTTATTCTAACCTTTTACCTTAAGAAACCAGAAAAAGAATAGCAAGCTAAAGAAAACAATAATAATCAGATCATAAATAAATAAGAGTATTAAAAATTATAGAAAATTGATGACCAAAGTTGTTTCTTTGAAATGATCAACAAAATTGACAATTCTTAACTAGTCTGTTAAAAAAAAAAAAGAGACAAGACTCAAAAAATTAAAATCAAGAATGAAAGAAGGTATATCTCTATTACTACCAACTTTACAGAAATAAAAGGGGTTGTAAAAGAATACTGTAAACTATTTTATGCCAAACAAATTAGAAAACTTAGATGACATGGATAAATTCATAGCAGCATTATTCATAATAGCCAAAAAGTAGAAATAACCCAAATTTCTAATGAATGAATAAACAAAGTGTGGTATATTCATATAATAGACTATTATTCACCAATTAAAAAAATAAAATATTGATACATGCTACAACATGGATGAAACTTTTCCAAAGTTCACATCATGATAAGTGAAAGAATATAGTCACAAATAATCACATGTTGTATGATTCCATTTATATCAAATGTCCAGACCAGGCAAATCCATAGAGACAGAAATTAGATTAGCATTCACCAGGGATTGGATGGAGGGGAGAATGGAAAGTGATTGCTAATGGATCTGGGATTTATCTTTGGGATCATGAAAATGTTCTAAAATTAAACAGTAATTATGGTTGTATTACACTGAATGTACTAAAGACTCTTAAATTGTACACTTATAAAAATAAACAAACAAGTAAACAAAGAATACAAAAATGTAAAAATAGCAAGTATCGTGAGAAGTAAATCTAGAGTTTTTGAGATAAATCTTGTAGGATAGACATGATTTTGACAAAAAAAAAATAACATCAATAAAGGCCTCTTGGAGCAGAAAGCATCAGTTCATTTGGAAATTAAAAATGGTTTAGTTTGGATAAATTATAGAGCAGTTTGGGAAGATAATGTTTAAGAGCTAGAATGAAATGAGATGCCAGAAACCCCTGAATACCCAGATGGAAATTCTCATCATTTGGAATTAGTGATGGCGCAGCCCTGATGGCTTTGATGGATGAGTGCCTTAAGGATATGTTAGCAGGTCAGTTGGAACCCCGCTTTCCACTGCAGGAATTCTAATCAATATTAGAATCACAGAATGTTATAGCCATGTGGGCCTATGTTATTATCGAGTTCTGTGATTTAAAAAAGCAATATTACTGATACATAGAACAGAGAAAGGAAAGTGGCTCTGTAAGCCAAACACGGAGACCCTCCCATCTCAGCCACCCTCCAGATACCCACTAAGGAAAGCAATAGCAGCAGTGTGCACTCCTTGTTTTAGAGACATAGGCACTAAAAGACAAAGGTTGAGGTGCCATCGTGAGAACATGCACTTCATTCCACAAAATGTGGCCAGGCTTCGGGAAAAATGACAAAGGTGGAGATGGAGTGCAGAGCAACTTGGTAATGTTCAGGAAAAGAATGGCACAGTGGTGTAGAAGCCAAAAAAAAAAAAAAAAATCCACCTCTGCAAATGAAGTTGTTTAGACCTGGCATAGCTTAAATTAGGTTGAGATATATTCCCATGTGTGGGAACATGTCTTAAACATGTTTGCATCTTTCACAATGACCAGCACATAATAAATATCTATGAATCAATGTTCTCTTTGGGTTTGTTCAAGGGCATTTCCTGTGGTGGCATCTGCAATGTATCTGCAGGATGGTCAAAGGTGGCCCTCTGGGGGAAGTCAGACACTTCTCTATACCCATGCTTGTCAGGCTACAGAGGACAGCAGAGGGGAGGGATCCCATAAAGCTCCTCTCTTCTCCAAGCTCCAGAAGGAGGGAAGCAAGTTTCCCCTGCATGCAAGGTAGAAAGCAGGACTTATTGTACACTCTCATTTCCTAATGGTCTGATAACAATATACAAAGTCCACATTTGGGTCTTAACTTTCATCTTTTTGATCTACTACAGAGGCAAAAATGAACCAGTCTACTCTATAAGTACAACAAGCTGACATTTCCAAGGGTTCCTCACTAGTTCCACCTGATTTTCACTCACCACGCCAACAGTTGGTACAATCTTTGGTGGTGAGTGTCCTTGAACTTAGTCATAGTCTTAGCTGAATGGGGCGAAAAAGTATATGCCCTTGTCTAAGAAACAAAGAATGGTGAGAAAGAGACTTCTAACCTGGAAATATAAAAAAACCCTTTGTCAAGACATTTCCCAGTTTTCAATGCCCAGTGAAGACATACACAATGGGCAAAATTCAAGCAGCTAAAGAGGAGGAAATCTATTTATTTGCACTGTATTGTTTCTTGCATTAGATCATGATTCCAAGGAAGTGCTGTTGTGACTGTTTGAATTATAATCATTATAAGATGCAGGTCATGACTTAAGATGCTAATGTGAACACCAATAACAATTTTTAACACATAATCATGCTATTGTCTGATAAAAGCACTATCATACTACCACCCGAATTATGGGAAACATCCACCAGCTTAACTCTGGAGACAGGATCACAGGTCTAATTCTTATTTAATAATCTCAAGGAAAAAGCTCTAGTAAATGTCTGCTTGTCAGGGTAGAATTTCCTGGATCTTTCTTTGTCAGACACTAAAGCTATTAAAGTGCTTCTATAAATAGTGAGATTTTTCAGGTATATTCTT